>CAKAOH010041311.1:0-53158 GCA_916701665.1 Sebastiscus tertius | reverse complement strand
GCTGCTTTATGCAAATATATGTATATATTTATTATTGGAAATCAATTAACAACACAAAACAATGACAGATATTGTCCAGAAACCCTCACAGGTACTGCATTTAGCATAAAACAATATGCTCAAATCATAACATGGCAAACTGCAGCCCAACAGGCAACAACAGCTGTCAGTGTGTCAGTGTGCTGACTTGACTATGACTTGCCCCAAACTGCATGTGATTATCATAAAGTGGGCATGTCTGTAAAAGGGAGACTCGTGGGTACCCAGAGAACCCATTTTCATTCACTGATCTGGAGGTCAGAGGTCAAGAGACGCCTTTGGAAATGGCCATGACATTGTCCTCGTCAAAATTTAGCATAAGTTTGGAGCATTACTTAACCTCTTTCCGGATAAGCTAGTATGACATGGTGGTACCAATGGATTCCTTAGGTTTTTTAGTTTCATGTGAAACCAGTGTCCTCACTCTATCTTTAAAACCAAGCCCGCTACAACCTCTGAAAGATCCAATTGCGTTAAAGAAATAAGTGGCGTTAAAACGAATTTGCGTTCTTATCGCGTTAACTTTGACTGCCCAAGTAAAAACCCCATGACCACCTTTGTGTACACACACATCTCCAGCATGCCAGCGATGCATCTTGCGTTAAAAAACCCCCCTACAAATGGAAAGCGATAAAAAACCAAACTGTGTCAGTTTCAGTATCAGTATATCTCGTGTTCCTGTAGCACAAACAAATCCTTTGTCTCATACAGTACATACTGTTTCTCAGCTTCACATTAATGTACTTTAAGTGTGTGTGTGTGTGTGTGTGTGTGTGTGTGTGAGAGAGAGAGAGGGAGGCAGTCTTTGACAGTCAGGAATTTTGAGAAGCTAAATGGTCCCACAAGTAACCAGTAAAACAGGATTTAAAGGTCGACAACAATACAGATGTTCGCATGAAATAATTATGACGCATTGCTTTTGTATTGTATCTCTCATACAACACACACACACACACACACACACACACACACACACACACACACACACTGCTAAACATCCTTCACTACATCTTGAAATGAGAGCATGAACGTGTTTTATTTGCTGTAACAGAGCGTTTACCGTCTCCTGGTTGTGCTGCAGGTCGTAGTCGGAGCAGACAAACAGGATGTTCTCTGGCTTCAGGTCAGTGTGAGTCAGCTGGTTACGATGCAGGACTGTCAAACACACACAAAAGCACACTGTTACGTTGTGTGTTTGTTAAAAGCTTTATGTTTTTGCTTCTCTTAGCACATGGGCCTGTAGATAAATGTGTGGTAAATGTGATTATATATGGGATTTCCACCGACCAAGTAGCTTATGTGGGCATTTGTATGTCGTATCTTTAGATATGCCTAATGTAAGACCTGTCGTTTTGGAAAAAATTTGTGTTATGCAAATGTTATTTGTTACAGGTCCAGAGTGGCCATTAAGGTCAGGGGTCAGAGGTCACAGGGCTGGTAGAGAGTGACTAACACACACTTGACTCACAGCAGACGGCTCTGAAGATCTGGAAGGCCATGTGTCTGATCTGCTCCACGTTGAACGGCAGGAAGCGGTTCTGTCGGAGGAACTCGAAGGTGCTGAGGCCGAGCAGCTCGAACACGATGCAGAGGTGACCTTCGTGCTCGAACCAGTCCAGCATCCTCACGCAGGCACTGGCAGGAGAGAGTCCGTGAACATGGTGGCGTTAAAGCATTATAGGATTCACTGAGTGAGAGGGATCTGCTGCTGCAGCTTCACTCACAATGTGTTGTCGTCATCCAGGCTGTTGATCTCCTCCAGCACCGCGATCTCAGACTTCGCCACTTCACGGAAACACTCGATGTTCCTCACGATCTTCACGGCCACATGCTCCTCTCTGTTCAACACACAGATAGAAAAAGACACAAAAATGAATTCTTCTGCATTCAGTTTACATGATGATTAAACTGTTTCTGGTATGTTGATGGATGGAGAACAAAAAGTTTTAAGATACAGATGTGGATTCCAACAGTTCAAGCATGCTTACTTGTCTCTATCGATGCACTCCACCACTTTTCCAAAGGCTCCTGCTCCCAGAGTTTTCACCACCTCATCTGGGAAGGACAAACAGACATTTATTGGTCAACACTGACTACGTTTACATGCAAACTAATATTCTAATATTATTCCAAATATGAAAATATTCTGAATTTTATACGGGTTTTGTAAACATTTTGGATATCAGCATTAGGCCTTATTCCCAATGGAGCATTTGTGGGTTATGCCTAGGGTTGGATATCTTAATACCAATACCAGCACCCTTAATTAAGGCTGTAAAAACAGAATATTTTGTGCATGTAAACGTAGTCACTGTCGTAAAAGACAAATGTCACCCATCACAGAAGGATTATGTGAAGGAGACCAAAAATATCTTGACCTTATCTTAAATATCAAAACATCACAGCTATGATAAGGACAGAAAAGAAACGGAAAACAAAGTACATCTTTCTTTCATCACAAGGCCGATGTGATAGGCCAGGTGGCCCTCTTCGTCATTCTCGCTTCGTCCCTCGTGACTCTTCTTCACTCCATCATCGTCGGCATTGACAGCGTTGTCATCGAGAACAGCAGATTGAAGCTGGAGCGAGTTGTCGTCAGGCTGAGTTCGGGGTTGACACGCGACACAAATGGAAGATGACGCGATGAAGGCAGGTTGTGTTTGAGACATACAGTACAGGTCGACAAGACGCATGGACAAGAGAAAGACAGGGTGACAAATTGAGACACGTTGTTTTCTTTATCACAAGATCACTTAATTCCAATAGCGGACAGTTTGAATTTAAATCACACAAAGGATTTGAAACCACCAAGAAGAGCAAGCAAAGCCCACTTCTGTCCTCTTGTGTATTAAGATAAAACCACATCCTGTGTTTTCACATTTACATGTAGAATTTTTAGGATATAAAGGAGAAAGAGAATCTTACCGAGTTACTAATTTCTAAGGAGTTGCAGAGTGAGCGCTGGTTGCTTCCGGTCTTTCTGTCAGTGTGGACGTCTGTTTTGGGCTCATCACCGTCTACCAGCAGACAGAAAGACAAAGAGGTGATTTCCTGCAGCGCGAGTACATTTGAAGACCACACAAAAACAAGAACAACGAAAACCTTTCGAACACACAATAAAGAAACACCTTAAAGAAACTTAAATGATCATGAAAAATGACTATAACTGTATACTTGTTTGTTGAGATTGTTTGTAAAAGTCAAAGACGGCAGACGTTAAACGAGCTGTAATGTAATCACTCACCGTCAGTTTGCGTCTACTAAAAGTGCTTGTTTTTGCCACTGACAGACTCAGATTGTTATTATAAGTGTCTGGCGACATTACGGAAAGGACCCTACTGAGAAATAAAACCTTTTTCTTTACATTTCACTTGATCTGGTCTGTTTGAATTGTTAGGAATTGCCCGATATGATTACATTACAGCCCGTTTAGCGGCCGCCGTCTGCAGCGTTCTCCCTCAATACTGGACCAAAGTCTCCCTCGACCAAAACATACAGTAAGTGGAAAATAAGGTTACCTCTCCAAGACCCATATTCATTGTCTTCCTTGCCCATAGTACTGCTGTACACACTGGGCGTTGTATCCCCAATGTGCTCCCTCTGCTCCGGCCTCTGGAGGTCTGCTGATGACTGGACAGATAAGAAGAAGAAACAAGTAATGTGACCACTAGTCCACGCTAGAGTCTGTAGCCACTCTGGCTACCATTTAAGCCGATTAATAAGAAAGTTACAGGATGATAAAACATGGACTGACTTGTTTTGATTCTTAGTGGGGCTAAAAATGTAAAGTTTGCCCTGAGGAGGAAACACGATTTCAGATCGGTCAGGCTGTTCTCATATACTACTCGTAGCTTTCTACGAAAAGTAATGCACTATAACTCAAAGGCCTATATAACCCACATAATCATTTATATGTAATCCACATAATCATGACAGGTGACGTAATATAAAGAGCGACAAAAAAGCGGATGGGGTCAGGGTGGACGGATGGATCTAAAAACACAGGACTTGTTTCGACTTGTTTAGATTTACATTTACGCCAATTTGTTCTCGTGGTTATAACTGATTTCCCTCAAAATACGAGAATTGTAAGCCTCTGGCCGAGCGCTAGCATTCAACCTGTACAAGAATCTGGTAAGATTTTTCAGTAAGTTAGTGGACATTTTGACACTTAAAAGGTACTGTATGTAACTTACAGAAAATCCTTGTTAATAATGACGCCTGCGGCCGCTAAGTGAACTGCACTCAGCATCCTGACATCCCACCTTATCGTCCATTGATTCCTGATAATGGACCCCTTTGTCGGGCATTACCCATTTCATATTGTTCTGTAATGTTTCTATACTTTATTAGGACCATTGGCTCCATGATACTAACTATAGCTTGCAGTTTGAAAATTACTTTATAAGCAAACGTTACGAAGCAACCGATGGCTTCTTTGGAGATTCTCTGCAAAACAGTCCCAAGTCCTAAAACATAGAAATCAGACCACAGGCTGTTATAGGCAACCGAGAACGTCGAGGAAGGTCTCAGTTACATATAGTACCTTTAATAAAAAGTCAGGGTGTCATTGGGATTCATCCTCTGAGCACCAATAATTAATGAGATACTTCATTCTGGATCAAACTGGACTGACAGACTCAACGACTGACTTTTATTCCTTGGATATGTAAACATACAGCTGGGTTAACGTCATGCTCCATACTGTTGCTCCGTACTGGTACAAGCTTCTAAAAATAGTTTTAACTTACGAGATCTGTTGCTGCACCTGAATGAAGAACTTGGTTCCTAAGAGGAGAGGTCAAAAACTCTTCAGCGTCTTCCTCTGTTTCTGTTCTCGACACCTGAAATGTGTCGTTTGGCTGCAGAGAGAGAGAGACAGAGAGAGAGAGAGGTGAGCTCCTCCTCTGAGCTCTTCCTCTGGTATTCAAACCCTCCGTCCTCCACAGCCCTTGATCTCTTCAGGGACAAAGATTTCCCTGTCTCCTTCGACGCCCCCCTGGATGTCCTCTTCTCTGTTTCCAAAGCTATACATAGTGTTACATCCCTCCAACCTACAGACCTATCGGTGTCTCTATCTCCGGGCCTCTCTCGCTATCTTTCCCCGGCCTTCTGGAAGAGGCTGAGTTATGACCCCCCATGCAGCCAGCAGGTCAGCTGCCAGAGAGGCGAGAAGATAACATGAAACCATAATGGTCCCGGTGGGGAAATTAGGTTTTTAGAGCAGTCACTGGATATGGCACAGAAACATGAATATGTTTACAGTAATATATCAATGGAACATACAGAGAAATACAGAGATGAAGTTTGAAAATGTTTGATTTTCACTCAGCGATTGATTGATTGGGAAGGCGTATAAATAGCACAACATTATGAGGATATTCTGCGTGTCATGAGGACGCATTTTAGGCTTTTTGCACGTCAATTGAACGCTGCTTATCGTGTCTCATATTTACGCCACGCAACAAAACTACAGTAACGGCTGCAGTTATCTTCATTATAGTGACAAATTTTCTCAAAATAACGACTTAGTATCTCAAAATAATGAGAAGCTTTGTCAAAATAATGACTTTTGAGATACTAACTCATTATTTTGAAATACTAAGTCATTTTTTTGAGAAAGTTTCTCATTATTTTGTGATACTAATTTATTATTTTGAGATACTAAATCATTATTTTGAGACACTAATACATTATTTTGAGATACTAACTCATTATTTTGAAATACTAAGTCATTATTTTGAGATACTAAGTCATTATTTTAAATACTAAGTCATTATTTTGAGATATTAAGTCATTATTTTAAGTCTTTTTTTTAAATACTGTCATTATTTTTGAAATAATGGATTTAGGCAACAAACCCACTTAGTTTAGTTTAGGAAAAACATCATGTTTGGGCTTAAAATAAGTACGTAAACTAAACTAAACTAAGTAAAATACGTATGATGTAAAACAACTTAACATATTTATGGAAAACACATCACAAATATCACTAACTTACAAAACAAAACACCGTTCTCCAGGTTAAATGTCCTGTGTTTGTTGCACTATATGGCGTACACATGACACGCCAAAAGCAAGAACGGCATTCTTATTACTCGCTAAATACCTTACGAATTATCATGTCACTCATACGCCTTTTCGTGGCTCTCATTGGGTACATAATTGGACATAAAACTTTAAAAAAAGTTCTCAAATATGTAGTTTCTTTCTCAAAATGGATAAGTAATTTTCTTATTCCGCTGTAGTTTTTAGCGAACGTTACTCAAACAGGAGTGAATACTGCATATTTTAGGGGACTATTTTAGTGCTCTGTGTTAGTTTTGCGTCAGCGGGGCAGCGTATATGGGATCAGCTCAAAATAAACTACTGTTACCATGTTCATGGCCATGAAGGAACATGTCGCCCAGTGCAACATTCATCACTCACAATGAAGCTCTCTGGCACCAGAGGAAGAACAGATATCAGGATAAACACACAATACTCGCTGTAGGTTTTAGTCTGAGAATTGAAAAACGTAGAATACCACATGCCATATCTTATAAACTGTGTCTGTAAATTGAAGTAAATCAGGTTTCCAGTGGGTGACTGACATCTTGTCAACATGTCCACACGCTTATACAGTTCACTCCTACTCTATCTTCATGCAATGAAAGCCTCTCTCTGTCCTCCTTCTTCCACAAATAGCAGACATGCCATTCACAGTCGGGGGTTTCTCTCTCCCTCCACACTATTTCTTATTCATCTTTTCATCACCTCCTCCTCCTCCTCCGCTCCTGCAGTATGTCTATAGCTATGTCTTATTTACCTTTGCAATGGGTGTTAAATGTCACCTACAACATGCAGATGTTGTCAGATTTGTTCCATTTGTGCACACTTTTCAATAAATATTTTTAAATCCCCTCCAAAACTGTTATTTTTTAATGCTTTTTTCTTTTACCCTTTGTTTTTTTTAAGTTCAAGTTTCAAGTTTATTTGTCATATGCATTTAAACGTACAGTGTACAGTGAAATGCAATGAAATGCATTTGACCCTGGCTCTCTTTCAGCCCTTAAAATCTATAAATAGTACAGTTGATAAATACTACAATAAATACAATTATATAACAACATAAAACATCCATAAAACAATCCACAGCTCTGCATTCATTAAGTGCTGCTGTTCAGTAGTCTGACCGCCTGAGGGTAAAAACTGTCTCTGAGGCGAGAGGTCTGAGCTCTAACGCTCTGTAGGCGCTTCCTTGAAGGGAGATAAGAGAGAAGTGTTTTGCTGGATGACTTGTGTCCTGCATGATACGAAGTGCTTTCTTCCTGCTCTGATGTATATTGACATTTTATATGTTTAGGATGACTGGTCTGGACAGTAAATATGCCGAGGGGCTTTGCTTTTTATAGCCAACAATGTGAAGGAGTGTTAGACCTTCCAGAGCAGGAATACCTCCCGGCTCAGCTGTCTCTGATTGACTGTAAATCAGCGTCGAGGACGACTCACTATACTGACAACATGCAGGACTGTTGTGACTCACTTAAGATCCTCCAACACTCACTATACTCACTAACTGGTGCCAAGAGTGTCGAAGGTTTCACTCTGCATACAGCTTGATGGTTAGGTGTAGGTCAAACTTACGCTCCCTGCTGATTCGTGAAGCTTTGGCACCGTTTTCTACTTTGAATTTGATATGATCTTAATTCAATCCAGATGGTTGAGATAGGTGACTGATACCTTTAATTGAAGGGGATTATTCTGCCCTATCAGTTCATCTGATACGGATTAAAATACACTTAGATAAAATCTACCAACAGCCCACACATCGCTAACAATGAGCACTATGCCTACTTATCATATCGAAGTGCAGCACTAACTCATGGAGCACGCTAATGATACTGAAACACAGGAATGTATTCTGTCTTTTCACATCCTGAGTGAAAGCAACATTGAAATACTTGTTTGAAAACAAGAGTTCAGCTTAATATGGGAGCTCATTTCCACCAGCAGGATTAAAACTTTACCTTGTGATGAAAAAAACAAAGATCCTGTACGTCATTATAATGACAAACTTTCTCAAAATAACGACTTAGTATCTCAAAATAATGAGAATCCTTTTCTTATAATGACTTTTGAGATGCTATTAGTTTGAAATGCTTTCATTATTTTGAAATACTAAGTCACTATTTGGAAATACTAACTCATTATTTTGAGATACTGTAATTATTTTTGAAATACTAAGTCAATATTATTATTTTTTGGGATAATAAATAACTATTTTGATATCCTAACTTATTATTTTGAGACAGTAAGTAACTATTTTGAGATACTAAGTCATTATTTTGAAATGTTAAGTCACTATTTTGAAAAATAAACTCACTATTTGGAAATATTGAGTCATTATTTTGAAATACTGAGTCATTATTTTGAAATATAAAATCATTATTTTGAAATACTAAGTCATTATTTTGAAAAAAAAGTCACTATTTGGAAATACTGAGTCATTATTTCGAGATTCTAAGTTATTATTTTTGAGATAATAAGTGATTATTTTGATATCCTAATTTATTATTTTGAGACAGTAAGTAACTATTTTGAGATACTAAGTCATTATTTTGAAATGTTAAGTCATTATTTTGAAAAATAAAGTCACTATTTGGAAATACTGAGTCATTATTTTGAGTTACAAAGTCATTATTTTGTAATAATTAGTCATTATTTTGAGTTACAAAGTCATTATTTTGAGATAGTAAGTCACTACTTTGAAATATAAACTCATTATTTTGAGAAAGTTTCTCATTATGACGACTCACAGGATCTTTCTTTCATCACATTGGTGGAAACGGGCTTCATCAGCTCAAAGTTTGAATATTAGCACCAAAATCAATTTCTACCAACTTCACAGTCCAATCCTTGTTGATGCATCGTCACCCAGAGAGACTCCTGCTCTTACTGGACTCTTACTGGACTCTTACTGGACTCGTATCGCTGTGCTTAGTGAAAGTATTTGTTTGTTGCTTACCTGTCTTTGCTATTGAAGCTGTGATGTCTTGTGCTTCTCGTCCTCTCTGGCTTGCTGCTGTTTGGTCTCCTGCTGGTCTGCTTGAGTAACTATCCCTCCTCTTCTTCAGCTTCCTCCTATCAGCCACCCCCTCTGGGGCAAACGTAAACACTTGCTGCCATTGCTGCATAGCTGCCAAACAAGGAGACACAGAAATTGTGTCCGAGGGAGTGCAATAAAACATTATGTCTCACGGAAAACCAAGACGTGAACATTCCCGTTCTCTTGTAGGCAGTAAAATCCCCGGCCAGCTGCAGTGAAAAGGGACACGAGGAACTGCTCCAGTCTCGACCCCTGGCCTGACCCAGCAGGAGCTCTTCTTTCATCCAACGGGAGAAAACATAGTGTACTGTGTCTGATCTGGAACGGGTGATGCAAAATGATGCAGGAGATGCACTCAATTTACAGATCAACCCACGTGTCAGACTACATTACTACATTATTGGACATATGTAAACATGATGCTATCACAGTTCATACTAGAGCCACCTGTAGGTCCTCACACACTTTACCCGATGAACCTGGTACCGGGTTCGGCTGAGCTGTGTGTGAAAACACTGATTCAAAACATCAGAAAATGCCGTTTTTTCCAAATAGTTTCTCAAAGACGAGGCCTTAACGCTACTAAAACAACACTCCAAGTGTATTTTGTCCAAATAATATTTGTTTAGCAATGATTTCAATATTTTAGTTACATTATTTTTGACTGTTTTTATATTAAATGTATGACTTTCAACTCTCTTTTGTTATTTTATTTCCATTGTTATTGATCTTATTTGTTATTATCTAAGTTTTGCTTGATCACATTTCATTATTATAATAAAACTACTCCATTTGTATTGATTTTATACTATGCACAATGGTAGAATGGGATGATGCACAGGGTAAATGTCATGGCCAAAGTGCAAATTTGCAAGGTTATAAAGGTGTAACTTTGCAAGAAGAAAACTCTGAAAAGTAGTGGAGTGTAAAACTGTGGTAAAGTCAGCCGCTGCCTGACTTCCGCTACTCCCAAAGTGGTGTTATTATGGTGAGGAAGGCCTCTGAGTGGATATCAGTAGTATTTTATTGCCAGATTTCCTTTCAAAAAGGTAGAAAACCCATTTGGCACATTTTGGGTATCCAAGTGGAAGGCCACTTAGGAAGCCTCTGAGCGAGGCCAACGGTGTTACCAACTCTCCAGGCTTTTTTTGTGGCTACAATAGCCCTAATACGCCATCATACTTAAGGTCCTCTGCATACGCTTATTGAGAAAAAACCTTCCAGTACACAAAATACTGGCCTCCATTTACCTGGAGAGTGAAGAACAGACCAACCAGTTCGCTGTCTTCCAGGACCTTTTATACCCGTCACCTGCTGTCTGCGGCCAATCAGGGAGGATCTCCCAGGTGGCATCAATCTGCCCTCATTTGGAGCCAATTGGTGGCTAAATATATAATATATAAATACTGTTAGTGAAGTGGAGAAACAGGTAAACATTCCCCTCTTTGGAAACTGACGAACATTACAGCAGGAAACATTTTCCCCACTATGACATTTTAAAGGGGAAGTGCACAAGCATTTCTCAAACATCACAAGCTCACAGCTCATATAACTGTTGAACAGATGAGTGAGAGGAATGTGCACCTTCCTCTCAACATATACATACCACTCAAGGAATATATTGTATATTGGGAGTGGAGGAAATAGGCTCCATGTATTCCAATATTTAATATTACATTATACTAACAAATAACAATCAGTCAAGTGGGATTCACCATTCTGCACGTCCAATGTGTATTTTTATAACCTCAATAGGTTAACTAGTTAACGTTACACATTAAATCCAGCCTCATTAACTTGTCAGGTTTTACTCACTGGACTAAAATAAGTATAATCAGATTGTGTTTCTCAGTCCGTCATTTCATGTTTTAAAAGGCCATAAATTGCAAATCATTTTCAGCCTAACTGCAGCACTTTTATGTTGTCTTAACTAAGATCTTTCTATATATTTAGCATACAATTTATCCAAGAAGTCTATAGTGTATACCTCTGCTACATGAAGATATGAAGGCTGACAGCCACAGTCATTTATATACGTGCTGTATGCCGTTGATAAGAAGCAGGTTTGCCTCGTGGTCTGTAACTTTATCAATGGTGTATAAACAGCCTTTTGAACAGCTTGGTGGGAGGACATGAAACGTGACAGGTGGAATCTGTACTGTGTGTCTGACGCACATCAACACAGGCTTGTTATTTCTGTCCTAAACATAAAAAATAAAAATATCCCCAACTTTAACAACTAGCAGTAAAGTTCAAATTCTGAAACTAGATGCTGACCCCATCAAAAGCACAAGATGTTCTTCCCCTCCTCTGAATTTTTAACTACATATTTAATGTTTTATTTAATCAAAGTTTGACCTTTTTTTTCCTGACTAAATATGTATTCTTATAATCATATTCTGACAATTTATCAAACTTAGATGAAGAAATTAAACAAAGTACAAACAAAAACGACTGTGATGCTCATTTTTGTTGTTATGTTTTTTTTAATATATATATTAAGATGTATATTAAAGGTCCCATATTGTAAAAAGTGACATTTTCATGGCTTTTATATTATAAAGCAGGTTTAAGTTCTTTATAAATACTGTGAAAGTATCAGAACGCTCAATCCACAGAGAAACACACACAGCTCGTATTTAGAAACTGAGCTTTTGAAACAAGCCGTCAGGATTTCTGTCCATTTTGTGATGTCACAAATATACAATATTTAGACCATTTCAAAGTTTTAAATGTAAACATTCTAAATGGGTCCCACTTCATTTCCTGTTGCAGTGTATGTAAATGACATCAGCTGACAGGAAGTAAACATGGACCCAAGCTGTTGCCTAGCAACGCAATTCTGTTCCAATTCCATTTAGATGTACTAAAACGGAGCGTTTCAGACAGAGAATAAATACAGGTATATTCAGGCAGACAGCATGAGGAAAATAAAGTGTTTTTTAAACATTAAAGTATGTAAACATGTTCTAGTAGAAACCCAAAATGCAAGTAAGAACCTGAAAATGAGCACGATATGGGACCTTTAAGATTGTTTAAGTTATGGAAAGCTGTAGGAGCCTACCTCAGCGGACGTTTTGTTTTGGTGGAAACCCAGCTTATGAGTCACAATTAATGTTTCGGTGCAATGAAACCAAAAAATTCCATAAAAATAATGGAAAACTCCATATTTTTTTTACTTTGAGGTTCTCAGTGGACCATTTACTGTATGTGATGACTTATTAACATGCACAACCAGCAAATACACAGTCTCTATACGGAGTGATGTGTCCCATTGTTTCTTACTGGACCAACCAATTGAACTCCTATTTAAGAGATTCAAATTGTAGTAGTTGTGTGTGCTCACTTGGGGGTGCTGCTGGTGACCTGTTGGGATAGTGAGGTCTATTTGTCATGATGGTGACAGAGGCTGACTGCTCCTGGTTAGCAATATTTCCATGCATGTGATTCATTACAGACATGCAGTCAAAGTGAAGACGAGAGGAGGTGACAAATTTAATTTAGTGGAGAGCACACACACACACACAGACACACACACACACACACACACACACACACACACACACACACACACACACACACAGAGCACTTTGTAATGAAGAGTATGCCGTCCAATGCCAGTCGTATTGACAGACAGAAGCTCTCAGCTGTGATTAGAATCCAGTCCATCAGACACACAAACAGTACAGCATTAATATTTATTGGGTTGTGAGTCTGACACACTTAAGATTACCTATTTTATGTTTTGTTTACTTAACAAAGACCTCTGGTTGTCCGTCAGACACAAAAGCACGAGTAGTTCAACGTTGCCATAGCGCTGCAGAACCTCAGAGTCAGGGTGGATTGTTGGGCTAACGAAGACTTTGACATCAGAGACAACGCTTTCATCTTGTTTCTTTTACCCATGACCATGATATTTCACCCCGTGTTAGGTTCATCTCGGCTCAATCATCCATCACAGTTCTGCTCCAGGTTTTTTATGGTCTCCCAAAAAAAAACAAGGTGGTCACGGCCAAAAACCAAGAAGGCAACGGCCAAAAACCAAGATGGCGACAACCGAAAACCAAGATGGTGAAGGCCAAAAAACAAGATGGCGATGGCCAAAAAACAAGATGGCGACAGCCAAAAACCAAGATGGCGACAACCAAAAACCAAGATGGTGATGACCAAAAAACAAGATGGCGATGGCCAAAAAACAAGATGGCGACAGCCAAAAATCAAGATGGCGACAGCCAAAAACCAAGATGGCGATGGCCAAAAACCAAGATGGCGACAACCAAAAACCAAGATGGCGACAGCCAAAAACCAAGATGGCGATGGCCAAAAACCAAGATGGCGACAACCAAAAACTAAGATGGAAACGGCCAAAAACCAAGATGGTGATGCCCAAAAACCAAGATGGCGACAACCAAAAACCAAGATGGCGACAGCCAAAAACCAAGATGGCGATGGCCAAAAACCAAGATGGCGACAACCAAAAACTAAGATGGAAACGGCCAAAAAACAAGATGGCAATGGCCACAAAATGAGATGGCGACGTCCAAAAACCAAGATGGCGACGGCCAAAAACCAAGATGGTGACAACCAAAAACCAAGATGGTGATGGCCAAAAAACCAAGATGGCGACGGCCAAAAACCAACATGGTGACGGCCAAAACCCAAGATGGCGATGGCCAAAATGCTGAACTCGAGGCCTAGAAACGACAGTCCACAAACCAATGGGTGACGTCAGGTGACTACGTCCACTTCTTACAGTATATACAGTCATACCTAACATGATTGGGTCGGATGTTCCAGCAGCTTTGAGCGTAAAAGCTAACGGCAGTTTCACCAGTGTTTGTGGACGGGGAATAACCAGACGGCCTGTTCCAGATGAACGGCGACTATATCACCCAAAAGTTCCAAAATCTGGTGTAAAATCCTGCCCATTGTTTTGGGATAATATGTGTCTGGAGTGTATGTTAGCCTGTAGGCAGGACAACTGTTAATATTGTATTGCTTGTATTGATTAAGAAACAACATGCTGCATGCTGTACTGTACTTTAGGCCAATGAGCTTTATTGAATTGGACTGTATTGAGAGAGGAAGAGACAAACAGAGAGAGAGAGAGAGGTTCCTCATACTTTAATTGAGTTCAAAAGTTGACTGGACCGACCAGCCTTTCTCGCTTTTACGTCCACTTGAATCATGGTGACAGTGTGTGTGTGTGTGTGTGTGTGTGTGTGTGTGTGTGTGTGCTGCAGCAGACCATACTTCAGCAGCAGCAGAATTTGAGCCAGATCATCTCTCTCTCTTTCTCTCTCTCTCACCATCAGCTGTGATTACTTTGGTAAAACAGCGCTGCGTCGCAGAGAACCAATTTTCCTAATGCACAGCCCTCTCACACACACACACACACACACACACACAGCCATGGTTATTGATGAGGTAAATGGGGAGGGGGGCAACAAGGGGGCACCTACACTGCTGGGAAATGGAGAGAGAGAAAGAGAGAGAGAGAGAGAGAGAGAGAAAGAGAGAGAGAGAGAGAGAGAGAGAGGGTGAGGATAGTGGGAACAAGACAGAAGGACGAGCCAGACGGGGACAAAGAGAGGGACAACGGGAGAGACAGAGAGGAAGGAAGAAGGAGGAGAGGAGGAAGAGGGATGACGAAGACGTGGACATTCAGATGTGTGGACGGAGTCCTGGAAATGGAGCTAAGGAGCTAATAAAGCAAAGGACAGAGAGGGAGACAAGGAAGGAGGGAGGATGCAGGAGGGAAGATCGTCTCCTTCCTCATGGACGATGGAGTAGTTGAACTCCATGGCCGCTGGAAGAGACGAGAAAACATGTTCCCGTCAGCTGCTGAGAGAAATCTAATGTAATATAAAGAGAATAATCCTGTGTCTCATACAGTGAGACATGCTTTAGTCCATAGTACATCTCACTCCTGGTGCTGTAGCGGACTGGAGACAGTTGGGAGTTCATGAGTGTGAACGGGACGTCTGTCCCCTTTAAAGCAGCAAAAGGACAAATGAAGATGAGGCGTCTGGGGTTCTGGATGTGGACGGATGCAACCGAAATGAGTCCTTTGTGGTAAAGGCTGATGTTTAAGAGAAGAAGAAGAAGAAGAAGACGAACCTGCATAATCCAATCTGAAGAAGTTTCTACATCGAGCATCTTGGAACGTTTTCGCTGCACACTTTCTGTCAGGAATCAGTCAGAAACCAGTGAGACGTTTGTGTTTTCAGAGAGTCTGTCTGCAGAGATGGCTCCTGTGAGGAGGATGCTGGAAAAATCAAATGCTGTCTTATAAATAAATTAACTGAAACCGTCTGTGCATCCAAAGTCCAATGGAGCTTTCCAAGAAGAGAAGGGAGAGTTGTATTTTAAGAATAGTTCAAGAAGAGTTATCTAAGTTGGGAAAGGTGACAACATCCTGGGACGTGTCTCTCCATATCTACCAGGAACCTTTCTTCATTTCCACATGGGACCTAGGATCTTCTCCTGAAGACCTGCTCCTGAAGGTGTGATCCTGCATCCAAAGATGTCCCTTTAAGGCTCGGTGCCAATCAGACACCCCTCCCTTTGAGGTTAAAATCTCCCTGTAAGGCCTTACATCCACAAGAAAGCTCTCTTGAAGACAT
Organism: Sebastiscus tertius; assembly: GCA_916701665.1. NCBI lineage: Eukaryota > Metazoa > Chordata > Actinopteri > Perciformes > Sebastidae > Sebastiscus > Sebastiscus tertius. The sequence continues at coordinate 37,405 of CAKAOH010041311.1, read as the reverse complement.
ATGTCGTCTTTTTAATGATGGGAAACCGTCCAAAAACCTTGTTTTTTAAGGTTCTGTATCTACCATGATCCTCTCTTCAAGGCTTTATGTCCATCTAGGCTAACTTGAAGTTAGAATGAACACCAGGAACCTCTCTGCAAGGTTCAAGATGTGTTTTTAAAAGTGTAATCTCTAACTGGAACTCCTCTTTTGGGGCGAAAACTTGAAACCTTTCAATAATGTTTAAACATCCATTTGAAATCTCTTTTTAAAGCTACATGGTACTGTATTTTTAATGTTAAATACCCAACAGGAACTGTGAACATGTAACTAGCTGGAACCTCCCTTTAACCTTTAAATATTATCACTCTTTTAAAGGGTTTTCAGCCTCTAAAATCTCTTAAAGGCCGATTATTTAACTGGAATCTCTTAAATCCATCAAAAAAGGAGCTCTAAGAAGACAATATCCACCAGGAACTTAAGGTTAAACATCAACCAAGGAACTCTCTGCAAATCTCTTAAGGTGGAACCTGCATTTAAGGGTTCATATCCACCAATAAAGTGTCCTTTTTTAAGGCTTTTTTGCCCTCAGGAACAACTCCTCATGGCCATACATCAACCAGGATGTCTTTCTACTCTGGGTGGTGATGCCGTTGGGACCTGAGACTGACGAAAAAGAAAATCACAAGTGATGTGTTTATATTTTATGCACCGCTGCCGTCTCAGCCTCTGAACTTTCTGCCAAAAAAAAAAAAAACATTGTTCACATCGCCGTAGTCGTCGTCGTGTGTAATCTGCGCTGAGCGTCTGCAGCATGGGACTCAGCTGCTTCAAGTCCTGGAAACATGACAGTACAGGCCCCAAAGGTAAGACACACACACACATGCACGCACACACACACACACACATGCACACACAAACACACACACAACATCAGCTTATTATTTGTTAATCCCTCCAGGACTCTAGTCGTGTGTGTTACCCTTCAGTGACATCTGTTAAATGCTGAGTCAGGGTTTTCTATCTGAGGTGAGTGTATGTGTGCACGTGCATGTTTGATGTGACTTTGAGGAGGACGGACAGTGGAGCATGATGGGAAATGGTGGCTGCTAGTGGGGGTTAATGTATATATATTTGAAATGGGTGCTCCCATCTTGATTTTTAAGGCGAGACACTACAAGCAAAAACATAGTTTTTCATGCGCTGGTCAATTTTGAACATGTCTTCATTCAGACTCGCGGAAAGATATATTTTACTACACTTTGTTTATTTGCGTGTGTAGGTTTCTCCTAAATTCACCAAAAGTTAGCACTAGATAATGCCTATTATTATCTTAATCGTAATCAACGTGCTTTTCTGGCTATTCTGATCCACAATCCTCTGCACAGCGATATACAGTATGAGCAAGACGGTCAAAATTCAAGGCGCAATGTCATGACGAAGTTTTATATCCCAATTGTATGCACACTGCATGCAACAGTACGTACTTTATAAGGGCAGCTGCAGTATGTACTACAAGTAAAAAGAAAAAGTGTGCGATTTGGAACGTAGGTCAAGTTGCATTGTGGGTAATGTAGTCACCATGGTAATACAAAATACACTGACTCCGTGCGTGCATATGTATACTATCATTCAACATACTTCTGTGAAATAAACAGTAGTTTGTATCTGAGCAGTAATTTACGTCGTCACCGCCTGAGAGCCTCCTTGTCGGTTGGAGATGCGTAACCACGGTAACCCGTACCAACCTCATGTGAGTCTGAATTAATTTAAAAACTATATTACGCCTAGCAAAGTGAAATCTTAAACTTAAAATATTGAGATGTTACAGAGCTGTCCATCAACGTCTGTTATGAATGTTGTTGTCACCGTCGCATTGCATTGTGGGATATTTATGCTGATATTTATGTCCAATGTTTGCATATTGTAATATTTCACTAGGTATAATACACAATTCGTGTACTATGGTTTCATACTAAGGTTTCGGAAACACTAAAAAATCTCACGTAGGTGTTTTAGCGTACTTAATAGCACGTTGGTGTGGATTTTCAACCGTTGTCTGCAGCTGGTTCTGCTGCATCGATGTTGATACGTAAACTGTCCATGACTAATCCGATAACGTTATAGAAGTGAAGTGACATACTACATTTTAACCACAACATGGCATCGATTTTGGACAAAAACCTCCATGTTTGTGTGTGTGCAGGTAACAGAGACGTGTTGGCCAGCCCAGGCTCGTACTTCTTCCTGTCTAACAGCGCCGGTCAGGGTGACGAGTGGCTCAAGAGCCTCAACAAGGGAGTCTGGATCCCTTTCACAGGTATACACACACACACACACACACACACACACACACACACACACACACACACACACACACACACACACACACACACACACACACACACACACACACACACACACACACACACACACACACAGTGTGTTTAGAAACTAGATACAGGAATAGGTTCTTTTGTGGTCTGTGCGGTTTTAGCGCAACAAAAGGAGCAAAGTATCTCAGCAGGTAAGTGTGCGATAATAAGGTGAATCAAAGAAGTATTGACAGGATGCATACATCACATCTGAGGTCAAAGAAGGGAGAACAAGGGGAGGCAGGAAGCATACATAGCCTCTCATCAGTGGAAGTGATTACACCTGAGGGGGGGCGGTTCCTGTCCAGGTAGGAGCGTTAGTTTTATCCTCCCTGCCTCAGGTTTGGTCATGTGATCTCTTTCTGGGGACTTTTAACAGATGCTTTCTCTAAAAAGTGTGTTTCCCAGTGATGTTTCCCACCTGAATTCACATAATTAAGTAATCTATTCCATACACATGATGTGACAGGTCAGCTACATGGGTTTTAAGACCTTACCTGTCCAGTCATCTTGTTTCTGATTGGATGTGGTGTGACCTTGGTTAAAATCGTCCTCCCTTGCAGGGGTGTTTGGTCAGCGCCTGGAGGAGACGGTGCTGTATGAGCGACGTTATGGGGTGCGTTTAGTTCCTCTGGTGGTGGAGCAGTGTGTGAACTTCATCCGGGAGCGCGGTCTGCAAGAAGTGGGCTTGTTTCGCCAGCCGGGACAGGCCAGTCTGGTGAAAGAGCTGCAGGAGGCGTTTGACGCAGGGGAGAGGCCGTCCTTCGACAGGTACAACTCCACCTCCACTTTTTGTTTTCAGATCACTTGTCCTTTAAAGTGTTGTGTGTGAAAGAAGTTAGCTCGCTGTGTGTTTCACCTGCAGTGGCACAGACGTCCACACGGTGGCGTCGCTGCTGAAGCTCTACCTCAGACAGCTGCCGGAGCCTCTGGTTCCTTACCGACGCTACCAGGACTTCCTGCTCTGTGCTCAGAAGCTGTCGAGTGACCGCACACTGGTAACTGCAGCGCCGTGCACAAACAATTCGTTAAAGAGCAGCTTAACACACCCTGAAAATAAACTTCTCACCTGGCTGCAGTGATGTACAGGTGTAATCCAGTACGCTGTGACATCACTGTTTGGTTGTGTTGACAGGTGTAAGGCGTTGGCACCAAAACAGTAAGACTCCTGACTCCCATCCTCTTATTCTTTCTCTCTCAGGTTTTGGGGGAGTTGAGGAATCTTCTTCATGAGTTGCCAGTTGCAAACTTCAACCTGCTCAGCTTTATCTGCCAGTAAGACGACCCCTCCTACCTCATTTAGACAGTCTGAACGTTTTCATTCAAGTATTTGTCTTGTGTCATGGAATATTGAGTGGAAATGGTTCAACTCAATGAGACTGACTATGTTTTGTTTATTCTTTACATGGGTGGTGTAAATGCATTTTAATTTTTTGCATTTGAATAACTAAAACAATGTGGGTTTCTTCTTCTCCTTGAGTTACAGTAAAGTCCTGTAAATCGTGCCTTTGTGTGTGTGTGTGTGTGTGTGTGTGTTTAGGTTTCTAAATGAAGTCCAGAGTCACTCCAGCAGTAACAAGATGAGCAGCCAGAACTTGGCCACTGTGTTCGGGCCAAACATCCTCCGAGCCAAAGCTGAAGACCCGCAAAGCATCATGGGAGGTAGACAGCACCATATGAATGATGAATTACGTAGCATCTCTGATATCACATCTTGGCAAGGGGTTGTTTAGGAACATGGATTTTGAATCTAGGACAGGACCCCTCGGCGTCACTTTTTGCTCGCAGTAAACACTTAATGTTGTGAATTCACACAAAAACGCTTAGGTTTAGGAAAAACATTGTGATTGGGTTTAAAATGACTACGTTTGTAAAGTGATAACTGAGTTTACGGGACACAAACAGCAGTCTCCTGGCTGAAAGCCTTGTGTTTGTTAATCTTAACCTCTCTACCTGTGTCCTCAAGGTGCAGCACTGGTCCATGTGCTGATGTTGGAGCTGATCAGAGAGCACGAGTCTCTGTTTGCCAAAGTCCCCACAGCTGCATCCGCCCGTCCACCTCGAGGGTTGCATGCATCACCAAGTGCTCTGAGGCAGCCTCATCTCCACCCGTCGCCCTGCCTGCGCCAGCTGTCTATGCCTCTCATCGTGGAGCGCTCCAGAGAGACCGCCGCAGACGAACAGAACCCCAGGTACGACAGACCTGCTCTGAATGCTCTAACAAAGCTTCGCCATCCATCAACACTCACAACATCTCAAACAAACATCTCACAGACAAGTCAGTGTTTGTTTGACCCAACCAACTCCTCCCTATGCAATCGTTCTTGCTCTCTATGCAAACGTTCTTGTTCTCTGTGGAAACCTTCCCTTGTCTCACATCCATCCATCCTCAATGTCCTACCTTACATGATAAAAACACACCGTGGTGGTGGATCTAGCCAGTGAAATGATTTTAGATCTCTGTGTGGATCGTCTTGAGAGTCTAACCACCATTTCCTTTCTCTCTGTAGCTGCATCTACTCTGCTGCCGCCAAATCAGACTTGTCCTCTGGCCAGAAGAGACTCCTCGGCCATCGCTATACCTCCTCCCACCCGGAGAACTGCTTCTACCCCCTGCCCTCCTCCAGTCAGCCCCTACAGCACCACTCTGACAGACACAACGTAGATTATCACCAGCGCCACGCTGGACAAGGACCATCCTCTGCAAACGTCCAAGCCTCTACAACCAGCCTGGAGCTACAACATCCACTGCCAGACAGCTCCAAGCCCAGAGCGATGCTCATGAGCTGGGTAAAGGCCTGGCCTGGCCCAGGAGAGGCAGGCGCTGGTTTCTGGAGCGCCGGTGCTGCAGAGGAAGAGGGTGCAGCGCCAGGAGCAGCCAGCGGGGGCAGCAGTGAGGGTCAGGAGGACAGCAACCTTTCTGCCTACGACAACCTGGACAGATTGTCTCCATGTCAGAGGATGGAGGAAGTTACCGGTGGACATTTTGAAACCAATGATCCGGGAGGCCATATTGGATGTTGTGAAGAGGAGGTGGAGCTGGAGGAGGCGGGGCAGACAAGGGGCTCCTCTTCTTCATGGTCTTCCTGCGAGGTTCTACCATTGGACGAGAGCAGTAATGCTGCGGTTAGCCCTGACGTGTCACCAAAGAGACCTAAAAGGTTGCCTTCAAGTCAGGTAGCAGAAGAGGAAATCAGTGATGATGACGATCAAGAAGACAACAATGAAGACAATGATGAAGACAATGATGATGATGATGATGATGATGTCCACCACCCTAACTCCCCAGCCTCCTGTTCTGCACTCAGTGACAGCCCTCTCAGTACGGGCAGCTCTGAGGTGTTCCTCCCCTCTGCTCCTCCAGACCTCCAGGGGCCTGAGCCTCAATCACAACCCAAGGATGCTCACTCACTCCTGGCCAAGCTGCGGCATCAGATGGCCCAGCAGAGGGCCGAGTACCAGGCCAGGATACAGAGGTGAGACACCAGCACAGAAACACTCAAAGTGGCCTTCATTTAAACTGTATATGATATATATATGTGTGTGTGTGTGTGTGTGTGTCCTGCAGGTTGGAGCGCTGTAATGACGTCCTGGAGCGGCAGGTTGCCGTACTGCGGGTCGGACTAGAGCAGCAGAAGCGCAGCCGCAGCGTCGCCGAGATCAAGATCCGCAACATGGAGCGAGCCAAAGAGGACGCCGACCAACGCAACAGCACGCTGCAGAGAGAGATGGAGCTGTTCTTCCAGATGTACGGAGATATCAAAAGAAGAGGAGGGGAGGAAGGAGGAAGAGGAGGAGGGAGTATCTGAACATGGATAGAAAGACAGAGGAATTCCTTGAAGGGTATGGATAGGTCGGACAGGAATGGAGGGTTTGGGCTTCTGGCTGTGAGCTGAATGCAGCATCATGTCCTTTTGTCTTTGCTCTGATAAATGGCGGGACTTGTTGGGAATGAAACAAACAATCAAATGTTATTATTCAAGCAAACTTTAAGATACAGATCTCTGAATCAACTGGACATTTTTCCTCACTGGCTACACTCCGTTTTTCCACTATGACAAAGACACATTGACTGGATGCTGTACTAAATGAGTTGTTTTTTTCAGGAACGAGACTGACTGCACTCCAACAGAAGCAGGGTGAAGATGTTTCTGTTTTTACAAATATAAAGGTAGTCCTGTTCACTCTGCATGAAGATGCTTTTGCAATAAAACACTCTCAACGCTTTACTTGAAAAATAAACTCAGTATAAATCAGTGACTCTTTTCAGTGTATTTGTCAGTTTTGAACATGATGTGTCCGGTGGGGCTGGTTGACTTTAAGACCCCAGGTTATCTGCTGTATTTGGTAATAATCACTGAGGTCTGCTCGGAAATACAATCGGACTAATATCGTTTTTTGTTTGTCCTCCAAATTCTGTTAAATGTGACGGTTCAGGATTTGTCAGGAAGCTCCTCTTTGACTGATAACGGAGGAGCAACAAGCCAATATCAGCCAATCAGATGCCACAAACAGTTTTGTTTCCACACAAACACAGTTACTGGTTTGTTTAACATGAACCTGACTTTGTTCTTTCATCCACTGGTTTGTGGACTGCCATTTTGAAGCCTTTGGCCGTCTACATCTTGTTTTTTTAAAAACACGGACAACTCCCAGACCAGACAACGCCGTGGTAGCGACCTGTCAATCACAAAGTAGCCTCGCCCTAAAGCATCCCCTGCTTTATGGTCTATTTGACTCTAAATTGGACCATAATTTACTAAATGAACATCATGCTGTATTGAAGAAGACTTGAAACTAGCGATTGAGACCATAAACTCATGTTTACAATGTTTACTGAGGTAATAAATCAAGTGAGAAGTAGGCTCATTTTCTCATAGACTTCTATACAATCAGACTTCTATACAACCAGAGGAGTCGCCCCCTGCTGGCTGTTAGAGAGAATGCAAGTTTAAGGCACTTTCGCGTTGGCTTCACTTCTCAGACCCGGCCGGAGCTTTTGGAATTCACTGGAATTAACATATTACATTTATATTTATATGGTAGTAAACAGTTAGATAGTAATTGTTCTGCTTTGTCAAACTCGGTGGAAGAAAAGAGTTGTAAAAAACAACAAATATCAAAGCACTGACTCGTTTTTCCTGACGAGAATGTAACATTTATTCTCAAAATTCACTGTACAAATCAAGGAAAATGTCTCTTTACCATCAACTGGAAACATGTTGAACAGATAAACTGTGATTCAGTCATTTTGTACTACAGAGTCACACTACTGTACCACACAGAGGAGACTTCAGTCAGGGAGAGATTTAAAGGGAACAGCGTCACACTTTAAAACACAGGAGCACTTGTGAACACAAACTAGGAAACATAATCTTTAACGGAGAAACAGAAACAGTCATATTCATTTAATATTTACAGCTGCTGACAGCAGAGTGTGTCGTCTTCTATATCTGGCTTAAGGATTGGTCAACACAACATCTGACTGACGCAAGGTCGCAAATGACTTGGACATGACATTTTTATGGAGGACGGAACCTGCCAAATTAAAAAATAAATGAATAAATAAATAAATGACTTGATAAATGAATATGTATGTAATTAAATGTGGAAAAAAAAATAATATTCAAAATAAATGTAGTCATTAATTAATCAATAAAATGTGACAAATTGATATTTCTGTTTTAATTAGCTACTTGATTTATTTATATTTGTATTAATTCGCTTATTTACTCTTCTGTTTAATTTTTCTTAATCTTTCCTTACATTTATTTATTTATTTATGAATTTATGCATTTATTTATGAATTTATTTCTGCACAATTTTCCCATTGCATTTCATAAATATATATTAATTCATTGAGTAATTTATTTATTTATTAATTAATTTATTTTTGTTTTGGCAAGTTCTGTCCTCCATACATTTTCACTTCCACTGCAGTGTAACATGGAATCTATTTGCAGCAAACAGTCTGCTTCCAATTATTAATGAAAGTGAAATAATAACAATCAACCAGGTGCTACATTTCATTTGACAGATGAATCATAGCGCTCATTAAGCTCTACGAAGCTTCACACACACATCATCTTGCAGAAATGCAGCTGAAATGTCGCAGCAGCATCTAGAATAAAACCTACTATACTCAGTCACTTTCTGTCATTGTGAGGCAACTCAACGTTTCCTCGATGACTGAAAAGCTCTTTCACTTTTTTCCGAGCAACACAACGTTTGTGCAGGATCTGTCTCGTCAGTCAACGTGCACACAGCAGCTGTTAACTCGTCAGAAACAGTAACGGGCATCCTTCATATTTGACCGTTGGTGGAGAACAGAGGCAGACATGTGGACTGAGCTCACACAATGAAAACTAACTTCCCATTTTGCACCGTCAGTGTGTGAGTCCTGGTCACATGTAGCTCTGATTTTTTACACTTTTTTTTTTCCTTCAGATCCCAAAATGAACAAAATCTGTTGCTACAGTAGAATATAAAAAAATCTTAAGCTATAAATTAAAACATCTATATATAAAAAAAAAAAGGTGTAACAAAAGAAATAAGTGGAACGTTTCAGTGAGCAGGAGCCTGCCAAACTTCCTGAGACTAATTTTCTTTACAATAGTTTTTGGATTGTTTTGATCTGTTGGTTTTAGGAATTGGTTAGACTTGTTCTTCCCACCCTGCTTATTGAAATGCCCCTTTAAGAAGACAAGTGAAAGGTTTTTTAGAGGATATTAAGACGATCAACAACGAAGAAGGAAGTTTCTCCCATTCGTTTGCATCCTGGAGGGCTGAGTAACACGAGAGGGTTTGGATAATCGAGCATTTGGTGCGGATAAAGTGCATTTACACGGGATCATTTTAAACATCTTCACCTTCAGCTGGACTAAAATCTCAAGTTCAGTCAGTGGCCCTCTAGGTTGAATTAGTTAGATGTAACGGTTAAAAAGGGGGAGAGATGATTTTACAGCCAAGCAACACGTTAAACTCCTCAAAGATGGAGATGGGAAATTGTTAAAAATCGAGAATTGTTTCTATGGTGCAGATGGTGGACAGTACAGTGGTGATCTTAATGTTGGAGCAGCTGTTAAAGGTCCCATGAAACGGCTCTGAGGTTTAACAAGTTTTTACATGCAAAAAGGACGAGAGGACTTTGTTTTTTTCATACAGCTTTTCCAATGTGATACTTAAAACTGTGCATAAAAATACGTGAATGGAAACAGCTAGTGATGACCTTGTTGAGTTCAATGTTATTATTACTAACAGGAATGATGTACAAAACTACGAAAATGAGAACCAAGTTGTAGTAAAACAGATTTATCTGCAAAGGCAGACCTGCAGGATTCACCCCAAATATCTATGATGACATCGACGGATGGAGACGCCATTTCAAACACGTGATGACACCACAGAGTAAGTTTTCATTTCATGGGACCTTTTGGCGTCTGAACGACGAGCAGCTTCCGCAGACGTCCTCTCAGAAGCCGGAGGGCGTCAGGATGTTCATGTCTCTGGGTTTGAGCTTGTGTGGTCGCGCTCCCTGCCGTCGACCCTCCACCGTGGGAATCTCCATCTTGGGAGGGGCCACCTGCTGAGCGGTGGTGTTGTCAGCCAGCCGCGTGGCCTGAGACTTCATTACCTCCATGGGGGTTGGCTTCTGGGCACCGCGGTATGCCTGCAGCGCAAAGCCAGCTGGGAAAAAGAGAAAAGAAAAAATCATTTCACAAAAGCGGTAGTGTTTCCGAGAACCAGAGTCCCTTTAGAAAACCTTTCATTTCACTGCAGCAGGGTCTGAAAGTCTGCCCCGTTCAGTCCTGGTTCAAGTTCTCCCATGGCTTACTATACCACAGTCAAACTAGAATGGCACTCGGAGAGCGCAGACCTCCGCCAAGGTGCCCGAGTACGATTGCCCCCCCCCCCTCTCCGTTCAGCTTGCGCCAGCATCCACGTGCATTTTTGTTTATGTTGAGATCAGCTGTATGTAGCGGAGCAGCGTAAAACACTTCATTCAAACTGGACAGAAACAAAATAAAACTCACCTAAACCGTCATTGTTACTCTTTCAAACAATCACCAAGTGTGTTTTGGTCGAACTCAACTCTAATTTCACTGAGTTTAATGTGAAAAAACGCTGACTCTACAGTTGACACTTTGATTGAAATTATTATTCAAATGCTTTTTACAAAAGCACTTTGTTACCTTGTTTTAGAAAAGTGCTGAATAAACTTTTACTTGCTTACTTACTTACTTACTATTTATTCACTGTAACAGTTGTTTTGAATTAATGTAAATATTTTTGTCAACATTCATGAAGCACTTTGGCAATATTGCATCAGGCCACGCAAATAAATGCCTTTGAATTTGTAAAGAAAATAATTTTAGCTGCCTTCCGGTTTAGTTTGAGGGCAGCAGTGTCTCATATAAATGAATGCCTGTTCAAACAAAACATATTTTACGTTAATCTCTAAACCTAATAGTCTGTTAGAATAAGGCTTTCCTGTTAATGATGAACATATTCTGTCTTCAAGTTTACTTTAGTGCATCAGCCTCTATTAGAAATCTCAATATCCATCCATTTATGATAGTGTATTAAACCTACACAGGTTAGTGTGAGTTTTCCAGCATGTTGTGAATGATATCAAGCAGTTATTTGGTTAGTTGAAAAGTCTACAAACCCTTTTATCCAGCCGAGTGAGTGACACAACTTCTGAAATTACACATTTCTGTTTGCAGAAAAGCAGAGAAAAGTCATTCCTCAAACCTCCAATACTTAAATTACCTACCTACAGTCATCCTGGAAACAAGATTTTGATCTTCCAAACCAACAGGATCATAAATGCTGGTTCTCGGCAGCTGTCAGTGCTCCAAATTAAAGTGGTCTGATGTGACTTTTATATCACTGGGATGCAGAAAAACTCTGCTTCACTGGTAGCCAAAGTCAATAAGTGAATAGACTTGCACTACATTTTAGTGTGTAGCGTCAGTCTGAAGGTCATTTGTTGAGCCATTAACCCAAATCCTGGTCTGTTTACACCTGAACAAACAGAGCTCTGAGCTTTTATTGGAGAGATTCCTTTTCCAGTTTGTTTGTTTAGTAAAAACGGTGCCATGGGAAGGATTTTTGCTGACAACCAATAAACTAAATCCTTGAACTTCTGAGCACTTCAAGCTTTTTGTGTCAAGATTCAGTGTCCCACAGTGAGGCGATGCCGTTTACCTCCAGCTGTAGGGTCTGATCCCATGTCAGATGTTGACTTGTGGACGAGCGGCCGCGGCCCGAACACGCTCCACCGTTCAACAGCTCCGTCTCCTCCTCCGAGGTCCACGCTGCTGTTGGAGGAGCTCAAGCTGACCTCTGAACTTGTACTGCCGAACCAGCCCCTACACAAACACATAGAGTGAAACCTTACATTTCATACATTGGTTTTGAGATTATTGGACTATTTTTCTTTGTTTTCCTTCAGACTAGAGGAAAGAAAACATCCAAAACACACATTTAGGTATTTATTTTACTAGTTTGTCTACTTGTGTCTGTAGATTTCTCCTAAATTCATCAAACGTTAGCATTAGATAATACCTCATTTGCATATTTAAACAGAACATTTCAGAAAACTTGTAATAGAAAAAGTAATTGTCTTAATGTCAGTATTCAACTGGGGAAGTTTCAGGGTGATATATATTAGTTAAATGTTTCACCCTGTTCACCTGTAGTATCACCCATTGTCTGGTCAGCAAGCACTCTTAAACAGGATTTAGACAACAGGACTCAGTGTCTGTGTCTGTGTGTGTGTGTGTGTGTGTGTGTGTGTGTGTGTGTGTGTGTGTGTATACCTGTTGCGTTGTTGTTGCTTTGGGGAGCTGTGAGGAGTGTTGGATGGAGTGGACTGAGCGGAGGAGTTCTGCCGCTCTTCTTTGACTTCCATGCTCTGGATCTGCAGTTTCTAAACAGCAACAACAAACTGGTTACAACTTAAATCCAATAAAATAAGTGATTATTAAAATAACAATAAATAGAATAAAATTATACAACTTAAATACAATGAAATAAGTGATTAATAACAATAAAATAGAATCAAATTATACAGCATAAATACAATGAAATAAGTGATTAATAAAATAATTAAAATTTTACAACTTAAATACAATAAAATAACAATAAAATAGAATAAAATTATTCAACTTATGTACAATTAAATAAGTGACTAATAACAATAAAATAGAATAAAATGTATACAGCGTAAATACAATGAAATAAGTGATTCATAAAATAACAATTACAATTTTACAACTTAAATACAATAAAATAATAAAATATAATAAAATTATATGACTTATATACAATAAAATAAGTGATTAATAAAATATAATAAAATTATATACTTTAAATACAATAAAATAAATGAATAGTGAAATAACAATGAAACAGATCAAATTATCCGATTTAAATACAATAAAATATGTGATTAATAAAATCACGATAAAATAGAAAATAATTTTACAACTTAAATACAATACAATAAGTGAATAGAATAAAAACATATCACAGTAGAATACCTGAAACAACTAACGCAGACCCTTCTGTTGCTCCAGGCTGCTAATAAATAATCACCTGCATCTTGGTTGTACACATGTGGTGTGTGTGTGTGTTAAAATGTGTTTCTTACCTGGAGTGATTCGGGCATGCGGTGGTGGAGTCTGGTCTCCTCGGCGGTGAGGCCTTTGTGGGGAGTGTAGCTGGTGTCGGTGAGCCCGGCTCTCTGCTCGAACTTGTACATGCTATCCTGAGTCTGCTCTGAAAGACAGAGAGAGAGAGAAAGCTTCAATGATTGTTCAAAGTGACAATCTATCTTAATAGAGATCATTATGGTCATTAACAGATGCCACATACTGGTGATGAGAGAGTTCATAATCATGGAGGAGGCCTTGGTTTTCACTACAACTGGTGACCTGGAGGGGGCGCTGTATGGCACTGTAGACTGACCCACTGCACCGCTCTCATCCTCCTGGTGGGAAGAACACACCGACATCGTCATCATCATCTTCTACACACTTCTACAAACCGAATCATTTAATAGTAAAGCAGCTCTGTGTTTGTGTCCGTCTCACCTCAGCCAGGTGTGTGAACTTCCTCTCCGGTATGATGGGTCGTCTCCACAGGTTGTTGATGCTGATGTCATGGGGGGGCGTGGACATGGGGGCCTCCAGGTTGTCGTCGTAGCTGAGTGCTCGTCGGGTCATCCCGATGGGAAGCCTCATCCCGCCCATCCCAGGACCCTCCAGGGCTGCAGACACAAACAACAACGACGATGACTAAACAACAGCTTTTAACAGGAGAAGAGAAGAAAGCTGCACTCAACGGCAACGTTATAATAGGTTTGAATTTTAATTTCAGTTTAGTTTTAGTGAGTTTTCAGAGTGTGTTTGCCAGTTTTAGTTTAGTTTTAGTGAGTTTACAGACTGTGTTTGCTAGTTTTAGTTTAGTTTTAGTGAGTTTTCAGAGTGAGTTTGCCAGTTTTAGTTTAGTTTTAGTGAGTTTTCAGACTGTGTTTGGCCGTTTTAGTTTAGTTTTAGTGAGTTTTCAGTGTGTGTTTGCTAGTTTTTAGTTTACTTTTAGTGAGTTTTCAGAGTGTGTTTGCCAGTTTTAGTGAGTTTTCAGAGTGAGCTTGCCAGTTTTAGTTTAGTTTTAGTGAGTTTTCAGAGTGTGTTTGCCAGTTTTAGTGAGTTTTCAGAGTGAGTTTGCCAGTTTTAGTTTAGTTTCAGTTCTTGAGAAAGATTTAGTTTTAGTTTTTATATATTTAGTTTTAGTTTGTTTTTGTTATAATGTCTCAGAAGTATGTAGCTACATATACATACAAAATAAATGGTTGGAGAACTGTGTAGGAATGGTTATAATGTTTAATGTTTAATTTTCAAGTTACTTAGTAAAGCAATTGTGGCATAGTGCCATCTCCTGGAAGGTCGAAACTAATAATAATAATAATTTTATTTATAGAGCTCTTTTCATCCCAAAGTTGTTGGATGGGGTTGGGTGGGAAAACCATTTCTTTATGGACCTGTTGCAGAGCACTCTATTGTCTAAAATGTCGCTGTATTTTGTAGCATTAAGATTTCCCTTCATTGGAATGAAGTGGCCGAGTCCAAACTATGAAAAACAGCCCCAGACGGAAACGTCAAGACTTCTGCTGCTGCATGAAACACTCACCTGGTAAATCACCTGGTCCAGACATGATTTCAGTAAGAATGAAGAAGATCAACCAGGACAGGACCTGGAAAGAAACAGACAGGGAGGTTTCTGCATTAATACATCTACATACAGAAGTAATTAACAGAAAGAGTCTTCTCTGCAGCAGATAAACACATTTCACTCTTCAACCCTCCTCATCCTTTATAATTTCCCATGAATATCTACATGCCTCAGGTTACAGCAGCAATGTAGAACTTAAATAAGGCAGACATTCAACAGACTCCTACCTTTTGGCTGCGTTGCTGTGAAGCGGACTGGCTGGTGAACTGGCAGCAGCAGCAACAGTTACATCGGTCTGTCTGACACGCACAAAGCCCTCTGGCAATGCATTATGGGTAGCAGCCTAGGCTAGGGAAAGCAACTATGGAGACAAAAGAGGTCAAAGGTCAACTGAATGTGTAACAAAGTTAAATGTTTTGCAGATTCATCTAAAAATAAAGAACTGTGAAACTCCTAGTAGTTACACATCCCCTTCATCTGTCAGAAGATATCTTTATCCAAACTATATGGGGAGTTTTTGTTCTTTTTCTTCCCGTTTCAACTGATATGTTGTGCCTATTTTCAATAAAAACATCAAACTCAAAGGCACCACCACATTTTATATGGTTGCACCATTCCATCAAACGTAAATATGAATAATAAATATGTGTTGTGCGTCATGATTAGGGCTGCACAATTTTGAAAAAATATGTAAATACGCAATTGCAATATGATTTGTGATATTAGAGGGAATGATCATTTTTGCATCGTTATTCTCATTTTCATTGAAAAACATTAAAATGATTGTGGTGTGATTTTTGCGAGGATCTGCACCAAACAAAGATGTTTTCTTAAAGGTCCCATATCATGCTCATCTTCAGGTTAATACTTGTATTTTGTGCTTCTACCACTAGAACATGTTTACATGCTGTAATGTTCAAACAACACAAAATGTTTTGGCCTACTGTCTGTCTGAATATACCCATAGTCACCCTCTGTCAGAAACGCTCCGTTTTAGTGCATTTCAACAGAATGGCAACAGAACTGCGGTGCTAGGAAACAGCTTGGGTCTATGTTTACTTCCTGTCAGCTGATGCCATTCACATACACTGCAACAGGAAATAAACTGGGACACATTTAGAATGTTTACATTTAAAACTGTGAAATTGTTTAAATATTGTATATTTATGACATCAGAAAAGTACAGAAATCCTAACGGCTTGTTTCAAATGCACAATTTCTGAATACGAGCTGCGTGTATTTATCTGTGGATTGAGTGTTTTGATACTTTCACAGTATTTATATAGAACTTAAACCTGCTTTATAATATAAAATACATGAAAATCTCACTTTTTACAATATGGGACCTTTAAGTCTGTAGAATATGATGTCTTACTTGCTGCACAAAAAAATATTTAATTTTACTTTGAAACTCATTTCACCTTTAACAAATATTGCACATTCTGCGATTTGAAACATATAGTAGGCAATATTGCGATTTCGATAACATTTTTGGTCAATTGTGCAGCCTTAAAGGTCCCATATTATATAAAAATGAGATTTTCATGTTTTTATTTATTATAAAGCAGGCTTAAGTGATATATAAATACTGTGAAAGTATCGAAACACTCAATCCACAGGGAAATACACACAGTCCGTATTCAGAAACTCTGCATTTGAAACAAGCTGTCAGGATTTCTGCCCATTCGTGATGTCACGAATATACAATATTTAGACCATTTCACGGTTTTAAACGTAAACATTCTAAATGTATCCCAGTTTATTTCCTGTTGCAGTGTATGTGAATGACATCAGCTGACAGGAAGTACACATGGACCCAAGCTGTTGCCTAGCAACGCAATTCCGTTGCAATTCCGTCAAAATGCGCTAAAACGGAGCGTTTCAGACAAACGGTAAATACAGATATATTCAGACAGACAGAATGAGGAAAATAAAGTTTTTTTTGAACATTGCACCGTGTAAACATGTTCTAGTAGAAACACAAAATACAAGTATGAACCTGAAAATGAGCATAATATGGGACCTTTTTTTACAAATTTTTTACAAAATGGTGAGAAAGGAATATTGCTTAAAATAAAGAGAGGGAAAGATAAAATAGACAACAAAGGGAGCTTATCCTCTGTTATAACCAGCAGATGACTGCAGGTTTATTCCAGAGGAAGCTGGTTGGATGATGACATAATTCCTGCAGCAGCAGCAGAGGAGCGGCATCACTGATTTACTTCAAAATAAAAGCTTACACATTAAGTGTCATGGGGTTTATCAAGTAAGCCTTGCAGTTTAAACAGTAGAACTTCTGTATTATGATTATTATACAGCTGAAAATTGGCAATTAAAGCTACACGCTACATATTTCTGAATATTTTCAATTTAACATTGGCTTCAAACATTTGATTTTAATGTGTTTTGTATGATACTATGCTATGTATTTATTTTGCATTTGTTTTATATTGAGATATTATATTATATTTATAAGTGGCGTATTAATAAATATAATATATTTGAATCATGACTTTTTATAATGCTTCCTGTATTGTAATGTATTATATGTAATGTATTGTTTTTTTTTTCTTTTTTCTTATCTAATTAAATAAAAAATAAAATAAATAAAAAAATAATAATATAAAACTGTTTTGTATCCATGCATGCACAATACCAAAAAATAAGCTAAACACTACCCATTAAATAAATATCCACATATATAATATGACTAAATAGAGACAAAATATGTAGTAAGATAAGATAAGATATTCCTTTATTAGTCCTACATAAATATAATAATAATTAAATAAAAAATAAAATAAATATAAAACTGTTTTGTATCCATGCATAATATAATAAAATAATCCAATATATTTCTAAAACCCAGCTCATTATTACGAAATCCTTTTCAAAATATAGTCTTTTGCTGGTAATATTTATTTCTCTAATTCCAATGGATGATGATAAATGTTCGTTAGTCATAATCGTTAATGATTGAGGGAGGAAACAGAGAAGAAAACATCATTTTTTCCTAACATAAACACTGCTTGGTGTGTTTTAACTAATGCCGAATTGAAGAATAACTGCTAAACATTCGCAATATGTAAAAAAATGGAGGTTTAACTATACATACGTCAACCTAGAAGCGTTTAATTGTTAAATTGTGTATTTTCAAAGTGGAGTCTGGTGGCAGCTGGTAGGATTCCATTCTACTAGATAGCGGAACCAGTCGCGGCTGGTTGAAGGACAAGATGCCAGTCAGCTAAGATAACGGTTTACAACTTATTTACTACTCACCGGAGGTAAAGGAGGCTTCAAGACGACGACTGAGATATCCTCGGCCCTCCTACGTCGACTGGATAGATCATAAAACAGCGGAGTTGTTGGGTTGAAGCCATTATTGTGTCCGATAAATAAATAATAGCCGCTTCCTCGATGGATGGATGCGGATGGAATGGCAGATTGCGTTACGTTGCCTCTTCTCGTGGAACATCGCGAGAGTTGAGTTTAGACCCACCTTATAGCCATAGACATATAAAAGAGTTTTAATATAAATATAATAATAAATCAATAAAAAAACTATAAAATAAAATAACACAAAAATGATGTAAAACTGTTTTTTTAAATAAAATAATCCAATATATTTCTGAAACCCAGCTCTTATTTCATCCTGCTCTAATTCCAATGATTGATGATAAATGACATAATGAAAACAAACACCTGTAAACTGTTGGAAATAAAAGGCAAAGTGCTTTCAAAGTGAATATCGCGAGAGTTGAGTTTAAAACCACCTTCAGCCATAGATATAAAACAGTTTTAATATAAATATAATAATAATTAAATAAAAAACAATAAAATAAAATAAATAAATAAAATACAAATACAAATAATAATAATAATAATAATAATAACAATAATAATAATAATAATAATAATGAAAATAAAAAAATAAAAATGTTTTATATCCATGCATTATGAAAACAAACACCTGTAAACTGTTGGAAATAAAAGGCAAGACAAAGTGCTTTCAAAGTGCTTTACAGGGGCTTAAAAACATATTAAATGTATTAAACATAAGACTTCAAGAAAACATTACAATTATGCTTTAAAAGACATTGAAAACAAAAACAGAAAGTAAGAACAAGCAAATAAGTTGTTAAAATTAGAGAGAAATTTCATTTTAAAAAACAATAAAAAAGCAAGCATATTGATAGTTATATTAATGTTTAGTTACATAGTTTTTTAAATTATGTCTTATGTATATAATATATATATAATTATGTCTTATGTATATAATATTGAACACTTTTGTTTAAATTTTTCACATAATAATAATAATAATATGTACAGCAAAACTTTGGTATATGAATAAAGACATAATAATAATAATAATAATAATAATAATAATTAAAAAAAAATCTTAACTCAAGCTCTAAAGCACCATGTCCAAGGCCGGAGTGGACAAGTTTATCATGTGATTTGCTGAAGCTACATCTTCCTATCATTTAGCATATTTGTTTCATGACCTCAGCAGATTTTTATTGATACACTGAAGGATATAAGTAACTGAGTAAAGTGGTGGCTGTTTGTCTCCACCTAGTGGCACACATTATTTTCCTCATACTGTCTGTCTGAATATGCCTGTATTTACCCTCTGTCTGAAACGCTCCGTTTTAACAGAATTGTGTTGCTAGGCAACAGCTTGGGTCAATGTTTACATCCTGTCAGCTGATGTCATTTACATACACTGCAACAGGAAATAAACTGGGACACATTTAGGATGTTTAAAACCATGTAATAATCTAAATATTTTAAATTTGTGACATCACAAATGGACAGAAATCCTAACGGCTTGTTTCAATACGCGCTGTGTGTATTTCTCCATGGATTGAGTGTTTTGATACTTTCACAGTATTTATAAAGCACTTAAACCTGCTTTATAATATAAAAGACATGAAAATCTCACTTTTTACAATATGGGACCTTTAAAGTGTCCTATCCACTCCTCTGGTCCCTCCTCCTCCTCCTCTTCCTCCACCTCCTCCTCAGCATCATTTGCATACAGAGGAGTTGAGAGCACCTCCCTCACTGGTTCAATCATCCTCTCCGTGGAAGAACTCCTCTTGTTTATAATAGGCTAATAATACTAGTTTGTACTTTATTATTTGTCTTTCTCTGTATAATATATGTTGGTCTTTTTTACATATGTCCCTGCACATGTCTTCACTGGTTTTGTAATCACTTTATAACACTATATATATATATATATATATATATATATGTATATATATATATATATATAAAAACCCAGAAAATTTTACTCAGGTAATAAGTACAAAAGTATAATACAAACTTACAACGCCAAACTGCTCATAAAATAAGCAAGAGTTAAAGTTAATTTTAAGCATGTTTTTTTTTTTATACAGGAACAGGACTTTTATTATTTAGTAAAAGTATGTGAATATTTAAGACAATAAAAAAAACCTCTGCACGATAATAATGTTGAAGAGGGGAAGATTGTTGTTTATAATAGGCTTATAATACTAGTTTGAACAACATATTCTGGTCTATTTTATATATATTTACACAACACAAATACACAAATGCATGTTTGTGGATAGTGAAATATTTGCAGATCATGGTACACATTTGTGGAATGTCTTCTGTGGAGCACAACTAATAAAGTCCAATAAAAACTTCCATACTCCTCCTCCTCCTCCTCAGCATCATTTGCATGCAGAGGAGAACCTCCCTCTCTAGTTCAGCCTTCCTCTCCGTGGAAGAAACTCCTCTAACCGGACTTTCCTCTCCAGTTTGTCCAACAGAGGAGGAAGTTAAACTGGAGCAGATCAGCTCTCCAACCTGCTGAAAACAACCTGAAACTTTCTGCTGTTGTTGTTCTTCTTCCATCAACATGTCTGTCAACACCAGCAGCCAGAAGACGACGACCTTCCGCACCGTGAACGTGGCCTCTCCGGAGCCAGTGAGCCGCACGGTGATCTCGACCGGCTCGGTGTCCCCGATGTCGTACACGCTGAACGGAGGCGGAGGCGGAGGCGCCTACGAGACGGTCCGGTACCTGATCCCGGTGCAGCAGCAAATACAGCAGCAGCAGCCCTACTTCATCATGCAACAGCCCGTGATACAGCAGCCCATAATGCAGCAACACATGGTGCAGCAGGTGGTGTCTCCAGTCTACCTGCAGAATTTACCTCGAGTGAGCGTCAGCAGCCAGGACTCCACCGACCTCAGCTACCATGTCACGAACACCATGGAGGTGAGTGAGACAAACTAGTTTTATTAGACTATTATATCCTATTATTCAGAGTTAAAGTATATAAACACTCCAAAAAAAAAAAGAGAAAATATGACTTAAAGTACTATACTATGTATATATATACCTCATACTATAACTGTAATAATAATATAATGATTTAGATGTAATAAAAGCTCATAATGTAATACATTTTATAATAATATAATAATTTAAATGTAATAAAAGCTCATAATATAATACATTTAATAATAATATAATCATTTAAATGTAATAAAAGCTCATAATATAATAAATGTAATAATAATATAATCATTTAAATGTAATAAAAGCTCATAATATAATAATCAGCACCGAAAACCACAAGTTTTATTCAACACTGTTTTTTATTGTGTTATAAAGTGATTACAAAACAAGTGAAGACATGTACAGGGACACACTGTAACGAACCTACTGTGAAATTCACAGTAATTAACTGGCAGCAATTGACAAGTAACTTACTGTGCATATATAAAAAAGACCAAAATATATTATACAGAGAAAGACAAATAACAAAGTACAAACGAGTATTATTAGTATTATTAGAAACAACAGTCTTCCCCTCTTCAACATTATTATCTTGCAGAGTTCTTTTTTAAAACATTTTTTTTATTGTGATTACAAAACAAGTGAAGACATGTGCAGGGACATATATAAAAAAGACTAAAATATATTATATAGAGAAAGACAAATAACAAAGTACAAAAACAAAACAAAACAAAACAAAAGCACAAGGGGATAAAAGCAGGTTGAAGAATGTGTCTGTGTTTGTGTTTGTGTGTGTGTGTGTGTGTGTGATGTGGATAATGGGTGTGTGTTTGGCATTGCATGAGGCTAGATGGCCATATCAGATAAGATACGATAATTTCCTTGGAGGGAAATTCAGGTGACAAAGCAGCGACATCAGCAAACAGAGTGAAACACAGGAGAGGTAAAGGTATACAAAAATTATATAAACAATAATAGAGATACAGAGTGAATGGGTGAACATAGTGTGTGCAGTCCGTCAATAAATAAATATAGTATGTACAATAAATAAATGTACATATGTGCATATGTGCAGTCTATAAAGTGGTATATAGGATGTATAGTGTAAAGTGTGCCAGTGATTAGTGTCCAAGATGGTTGCAGATAGTTCATGTTTAAAAGTAGATAGTTCATGTTTAAAAGTAGATAGTGCATGTTAAAAGGTAGATAGTGCATGTTAAAAGGTAGATAGTGCATGTTTAAAGGTAGATAGTGCATGTTTAAAGTTCTTAAAGTCCTAATAGTTCTCATATGGGGGTCAGCCTTGGTTGTGGAGCCTGATGGCTGTATATCTACTCTTAAACACATATACTGTACACATGCACACATATCCACACACACACGTACATACAGTATATCCTTCCTTTTTATGTGTTGAGCATAGGGGGAACAAAATCTTGCAGAGTTCAGTAACCTCAACTTGCATAACAGTGATAGTGACAATATCAGTGGGAAAGAATGTGGTTTACAGAACAAAAACCAGTAAACAAACTGGTTTGAGGAACCAAAGTAACCCGCCAAACTCTGGCAGGCCAGTTCGCTCTCCTCTAATTACTTTTGCACACTGCAAAATATCAAATTTCCTTGTTATTCAGAGTTAAAGTATATAAACACTCCAAAAAAATATGAGAAAATATTACTTAAAATATTCGATTTATGTGAAAGGACCAAACAGACCTTCACAAGTGTAATTAAGTCGTTTGGCACCCTTAAAGGCTTCAGGGCAGCAACTCATAATGTAATAACTGTAATGATAATGTAATGATTTAAATGTAATAAAAACTTATAATGTAATAACTGTAATAATAATGTAATGATTTAAATGTAATAAAAGCTTATAAAGAAATAACTGTAATAATAATGTAATGATTTAAATGTAATACATGTAATAACAATATCATCATTTCAATTAAATAAAAGCTCATAATGTAATAACTGTAATAATAATGTAATCATTTAAATGTAATACAAGCTCATAATTTATTAAATGATAATAATATAATCATTTAAATGCAATAAAAGCTCATAATATAATAACTGTAATCATAAAAAATAAATCGAATTCTGATAACAAATATTAGGTTAATAGTAAATATGCCTCTCGCATCATGTATTTAATGTAACATTAGAAGGGTTTTATGTGTTGAATTTATTACAACATTCAACACTGTTTTTGATAAGTTTATAATGTAATAATGTTCTCATAATGTAATTATTACATATATGCACAAAACTGTTATCACATGGTTTTCTTACATTATGTGCTGATTATTACAAGATAAGCTTATATTACTTTTAAATTATTATATTATGAGTTGAGCCATTTAGTTGTCTTGTGTCTCAGCTATGATACGAAGCAAGCTGGATGAGAAGCTGTATATACAATATATATACTTTATTCGCGTCCTAATTATTCAGTTTCTTGGTGTTCAAGGCGTCTAAATTGAAAGTCTCTGACCCGTCTGCTCTCTTGATTACAGATAAATAGAAATCTGAATATGAGGACCAGCCCAGGTCTGGTCTTGCTCAGATTTCATTTCTGATTCTTGTTAAATGTCATCATCCATCTAATAACTGCACCTTTTATCTGGAGACACATAAATCACCTGCTGGCTATTAAACGTCTCAGATAGTTCATTAGTTTGTCAGGTTCAGTTGTCGGAGCAGAAAGTGATGAAAACAGCTGTCAGAAGAACAGCAGCATGTTTCCCACATACTGATGACTTTATTACTTCTGACACTGTGCACTGAGTTTTCACATCTTCTGACCAGAGATAAACAGATAAACAGGTGAATATGACGACTAGTGGCACATGTTGAAATACATAAAGGACAGAATACAATTAAATATATACTGTACAATATTTATAGATAAACTAATTGATATAGAAAATAAAAGGCGGATGAGCTGATAATAATCATTAGTTGCAGCCCTAATGCCGTCCCCTCTCTCTCCTGATGTTTCCTGTCTCGGCTTGTCACAATATTATTGTCATTTTAAGACCATTTTAATGCCACTGATTTAATGCTAATATAATAGCATAATAATGCTCCCTTTCAAAGAGCAACTTTTAATTCTTAAGAATATTCAGACAATGTGAAAAAAATATTAAAAATATTCTAAATAAATAAAACATAAATAAAATAAAACCACATAACCAAAACAATAAATAAAATGCCCAGGCCCATATATCATATGATAAATCGACAACGTAATTATTGTGATTCCCTGCTGCCAATAAAAGGCAAAAAAATGCCAAAAAATAGTCTTAAGATAAAGAAAACACAATCATTTATTTATTAGTAGGCGATGTGAATCAAACCTCAATACTTGGGGTGAAATGTGCTTGTTGTCTGCAGCTGTTAGGTATCATAATTTGGATTGCATGCTCAGATTCTTCACGTATTCTTTAACCAGTTACCTCCTGACTTCAGTCATACTTTAGCTCATTTTAGACTGTATTTCTTTAGGTACAGTAAAGGTAAAGTTCTTGCATCACTGCTGTGTTTACACACATAATTCTACAGTCAACACTGATGCAGTTGACAAGTGTAGCTAGTTTCGTTAAGTAGGGAAACAGGTTTTGAAGAAACAAACATTTTCATATTCTTCAATGCGAGGTTCTCTTTCTTTTGTATTGGTACTGAAACTGAAGGTATTAGCGCGGGTGTCAAAGATTTCCTTTCCATTAATTAGGTTTTAAAATGTCTTCCTGACACACTGATCTCTGGTGAAGTTAACCGAATCTGCTCACATTCACTCAAGGAATAGACGATGCATCACTGCCAAGATATAACGTGGCGTTAATAATTGTCCTATCATTCAATACAAACTGTGCTGCAGGCCTCAGAGTTTATCCGACTCTTCCTCTTCATTGATTCCCTTCCTGATAAATCATCACTTCCTGAATGCCTTGCCCTTCGCCCTTGGAGGTTAACACTGTTGGCTGAACACATTTGAATAATATCTTCTCTCACATCTTCCTCCTCTGCCTCTTTGATTATCAGCGACTTAATCTTTTTATTTAGAGCAACAGAACATGTCAGGGTTTTCCTCTGGATCTCCCTGTGGGCTGCTTGTTGTCCTGATCATTTACTAATCTGCACTCGGAGCTAAACGCTCACAACGTGTTTGATGCCGCGCCCGGTCTGACTCTGCTGAGGTGGCACACCCTTACATAGAGAAGACAAACACATTCTTCCACCTGGCTGGATTAGATTCAATAGATTGCGTCGGTCAGAGGTTCTTCTCGTCTTCGGTCTTTATTTGTCTGTAAAGATGTGTTGAGCTTCGGGGGACACAACCTGATTTATTTTGTTCAATATCTCACTTCTGAAAAGTACGCCATGCAAGAATACTTCATTCTGATTGGCTGGAGCTGGAGAGAGTCCTTTATTTTGGTATAATCTACAGTATGTCAGGATACCAAGTGTACCAGTAAGATCTGTAAATGTCTGTAGATGAAGAGCAACTTTAGTGTTACTGTAATGTTTCTGCATATAGTATTTTGGAGTCTATTAACCATCAGCAGGTTTTGAGATGTTAGTGTGCATATTGTTTTATGCTAAATGCAGTACCTGTGAGGGTTTCTGGACAATATCTATCATTGTTTTGTGTTGTTAATTGATTTACAATAATACATATACACATAAAGCAGCATATTTGCCCACTCCCATATTGATAAGAGTATTAAATACTTGACAAATCTCCCTTTTAAGGTTAATTTTAAACAGAAACAAAAACAAATGTTGACCGAAAAGGTGAAAAAAAGAAGCTGAAGCTTATTATACCCAATTTACGTGTCATATTCTATAGGTAACTCATCATTCATTGTAAATCAAATATGTGCAAATGTAATGTCGTCACCTTGGACTATGGGCTTTTTTTAAAAAAAAAATGACTTATTTATTTATTAAATTAGTAGAAAACTAATCAGTAGTTGAATTGCTAATGAACATAAGATTTCATGTCTCAGACTGATGTATTCTCATGTATTTTACGTTGTGAACCGATGTTTTGGATTTAGAGGCTGGACGGCTTCAGGTGCTTTTTATTTGGCTCAGTAAACTGATACTCTTACCTCATGTGAACTAATTTTGACTGTTACTGGCTTTGAGTCAGTTTATTTTGCTAATACTTTGAGAGTGACATCACAGCATTAAAGGACAAGTACCAACATCCTCTTCACACTGTCAGGAAGTAGCTCTGCACCAAAATACACCGTTAATTCAGTTTAGAGTGAGAGAGAAACAGTCAGTTTGAGTCCATGACTGTCTGTGTCATGGTCGACTTCAGATCATCAGCTGCTCTGACATAATGCACCTTTAAAGTAACTCTGCCTTTATGTTGCTACCACACACATGAAACATGTTTTTACATCTATTTCTGACTTAACATCGTCTCTCACTCTGCAGTAAATGACCTCATCTCTACCTCCATCCTGCATGATACACTGCAGTCAGCTTGTCTTCACCATAGGGCTGCACAATATATTGTTTATTATCATCATAAGCACATATAAACACAAGTAAACACACGTCTGCTGCACATCAAGTCTTTAAATATGAGAGGGGCTTGTAGAAGTCAGGTTAGGGCTTGATATTGTTATCTCAGCTGTCCTGGTTTATTGTTGTGGGAGTTATTTTGTGTTTTTCTTGGATTGTTGTGACGTGTTTTAGGATTTCAGGATTGTTTTGTCTAGTTTTCATGTTGTGCTCCTTTGTGTTTTTTGTCTTCTAACATCTTGGGACCATGTCGGATATAAGTGTTGTCACTTTAACGTTTTCTTCGTCTGATAATCCATAAATAAAAACAATCAATCAATCAGGAAAGACAGGGATATTGCATGCAGGGTTTTTTAATTAGTTGAAAGAGTAGAAAATTGCACTATGTAACTATCCTATTTATTTTATTGGTGCCTTTTGTGTGTTCAGTTAAAAAAATGTTGGAAATAATGTCCTATAACTTTTTAAATTAAAGTAATTGATCATACTTTAGCAGGATACTGAAAGCAGCAGAACTGAGTACACTTTAATATCTGTTTATTTATCGCAAGTAATATCGTTATCGTGATATTCAACAACATTACGAAGCCCTACGTTACCACTGCTTAATGGTTTTACAGCCCCAGTATAGTATTGTTTACAAACTCTCAAATTTCCGCTTGAGGGGCGAATAAAGTCTTTTGAATTGAACTGAAAGTGCACGCATCATTCATTTTACTGGGCAGTAAAGACTTAAGGGTTTAGTTGTGGCTGAATCAACATTTTTATTGTATCTTTATCATGGTTTTATAACATTTTCTCAGACTAAAAGAGAAAGGTGATGCCTTGTGTTGTGCGTTTAGCGAGCAGAGGACTGAGGTTTTCTCTTTTGTCTGTTATTTCAGAATTACAGCAGGAAGTCTTCATCAGTGTTCAGCCAGTCGTCCAGTCCCATCAAGAGCCCCGAGCCCAGTGCGGAGGAGGAGGTAAGCACGCACACACACACACACACACACTATTCACTAAACCCATGAAAGCCTTGTTAACTGGCAAAACCTGGCAACCACACAACTATGTGTCCTTCACTCAGTGCACTGCAGCCTTGGGAAGTTTAGTTTAGCTCAGCTCTTTCTCAGCCGCTGACTCTGTTTTTCTTGTTGTGATAAAACACAGATGAAAACATACTCAAACATAGAAATAACAGATGCAAAGAAAGCTGAGGATAAGCATAAAAAAGCAAAAAGACGTCAAGTAGAAAGCGCTCTGACAGACACCTGAGGTCAATGACTTCAAACTCCCAACTTGTCGAGACAGGTTGCAGGTAATCCCTCTCTGTGAAACGAGTTCACAAGAGAAACTGAGAGGAAGGTGTATTATATCATGGAAGAGAAAATGCAGCGTTCAGTAATAAACCATTTGGGAGCTGATATTTAGACATTTTAGATCCATGAAACCACACAGGTGGCAGCTTTGACCATGAACGTTTCAACATGTTTGATTTACTAGAGGTGGAAAACTAGTTCAGTAAGCATTTGGTCGGTTAAAGGTGGGCAACATCTGGTTGAAAAGTGACATTTTTTGCATTTATGTGTTGTTTCTACTGTACTGATCATTGACCATATGTAGTTCGGAGCTGTTTCATAAGCTGATTAAACAATGACAATATGTGTGGATGCAGATAGCACACCTAAGTTTAAAGTCCATTATTTTTTGACCCATTAAACCTGTAATAGGCAGAATGTTTTTGGCATCATTGGGCAACACTTAGCAATATCCGGCCACTGTGTTAGACAGGGGAAGACTGAAGGGACATGGCGGCGATCAACCTTCATTTATTAAGGTATCACGAACGCTCAGGTTCAGGCAAGATCGCAAAATAATTATTAGACATGTAAAGTTTGGTTAACAAGAGATGAAGTCATACAAACTTGTCAAATGTCTTGTTTTCTATCCTTCAAAAGGGGGCGCGGCCTTGACTTTTTGTTCAGTACCTGTATGTGCTGGTCTGATGTTTATCGCTCTCTTCAAAAGCCACCAGACTACATTCACAAAAACAGTAATATGACCTCTCAGAACGCGGGAATAAACACACAAGTCCACTTCAAAACACTCTGAACTAACCCTTGATGATGCTGATGATTTAATAGCATTATAGTGAGAACAATATCATGAAACATCAGTGTCCAAGTTCTCCTATTTTGGTCAGATCAAAGCCGGCAGTGTGGTTTGTGCTTTTGCGTTTGATTGATTGTTTGAAGAACAGTCCTTCTGCAGTACATGAAGGTGTTTCCTCAGAATGAGAAACTAAAGGAAGGAAAGAATGCAGAGGAGGTGTGGAGCTCATCCAGACACACCCATCGGCATGAAAAATGGGAACACGTCGGTGTGTGAAAGTACAGTAGCATCTTCTCCTCTGAGCCGGAGGCGATCTGCTGCTCGTGCTCCCTCCCTCTCTTTATGTGCAGCTACGCCCTGCCTCCACATTCACCCTCCTACGACAGCACTTATTGTTCATCTAGTCACAGGATCGCCAACTGTCGCAACACTGACAAATCACTCGGGCTTGGTGTTAGATTGGGGTGTGTCTACTCCAGCAGCCACTTCCCAGAGGCCTTTGCTGTGCGTGGGTTGCATTCCTTTGATTTGAACCTGCAGCGTCATGTTTACGGCTGTTGTCACAACAGGGAGGTTCCCTGATTTATAGCGGTGTTGGCGGCGCTTTGATGTCATTTCACCTGAGAAAGTCATGTACATGTTCAAAGTGTTTTCATCATTTGTTGGATGGATAGTCTAAATACCTTATTCTACAGGTGTTCTCCTAATTAAGCATTTCATCTTATCTCCGTGATCATTTTGGCAGCACCGTTGTCACCTCAGGGCTGCAACTAATGATTCATTTCTTTATCGATTTAACCTTTTTAGCTTTCCAGTAGATTGTTGAGTGTATAAAATGTTAGAATATAGTAAAACGATAAGTCGACTAATCGATGAATGACGGAAAAATAATCACCAACTATTTTGATAATCGATTAATTGTTTTAATCATGCAAGAAAATGACGGAAAATGCTATTTTCAGTCTCTCAAATCTGTAGATTTGCTGCTTTTCTCATATTAAACTGAATGTTTTTGGGTTGTGGACTGACAAAACAAGACATTTAATGGCATCACCTTGGACTTTGAGAAACTGGGATGGACATTTTTCACAATTTTCTGATATTTTAGAGACCAGGCGATTAATGGAGGCGATCTAGTTCTCGTAGATTTTGGTGGATTGTTTAGACTGAATAACAGAAAGATTTAATGTTGTTTCCTGTTTGAAACGGAGAGCAGAAAACCAGGAACCCAATCAGGTACATTCCAGGATAGAGTACGTCACCGCTTCTCTCACCTCAAACCTTAAAACACCCCGAGAAGCAAAGTCTTGTAATTCCACTGTGATGTTTATAATCGTTCCCCTTCCATCATCTGCAGAGTGTGCGCTCGCTCGCCGGAGTCACCGCCGGCGCTGCTTCTAAATCTAAAACTCACTCAGCATGTCGTCAGTCTTCTGTCAGCTGCGTCCTCAGATGGTGTTCTGTTAGTCAGCTTTTCTCAATGAGGCTTTCTTTTGCTGATTTGATTGTTTGTTGAGGACAAAGTCAGATCAAACTGGTTATCAGGGTTCCGGTTTTACCATTTATTCATTTTTAAGACATCAGAAGCTATTTTTCAGGATCAGGTTGAGTGACTTCTGTCTTTGTAAACTTCTGGAATAACTTTGAGAAGTTCCTCGTCTCACGGCATGCGTTTGTAATAATAACAGACCCACTGGAGACGCCTGCAGGGTGAAGTGATAAAAATGTGACTGTGTGTGTGCAGTGAAGGCTGCAGGTGTTGTTAAGTGTCAGGATCAGGAAGGCTCTGCTGTTTGATGACTGACAGACAGCCACTCAGCTAGATTATACTCTGATTAAACATATTTCAGATACAAACACACACACATAACTAACTGATGGACAGATTTATTACCTTTATTTATAGTCATAGTGCTTTACAGAGTCAGGTGGTTACAGGGAACAAGGAAATAAGAAGGTGTCAGGATATGAAGTGTATAATTACAAAACGGCAAATTTAATTTCATGAGAAAATGTAACAGATAAAGAAGAGATACAGAAGATTTATGAGCAATATGTTATGCAACACACCCTGCAGAAACCAAAGAAAAACTCCCTTCTCCTGACTGTAATATACACTACCATATACTGGATGTTGGCGTCACATAACTATTATTAACACCTGCACAATGTGCCGTCACAGAGTTTGGTTTATATTTAACTTTTCCCACATTTGGAAAATTGAGATTCGCAAAGCACAAGTTTAAAGGGGCTCAATGTAAAAATCAGAAATTGCTTGTCAACAGTGTCAACAGTGTCGCTCTACCGACACACACGAGACTGAACGTGATTGACAGGCATCATGTTGATTAACGATAGCATCATCAGCCAGCTAAAACCAGAATATATACTTCACCTGCTTGGCAGTAATGTTAGCTTGCCAACTTTTAACTTTTCCTGCTTCAGCCTCCAAAAGGGGAGGCGCCGTAGTTTTGATCTCCTAGGCCGGAGTCGATAATGTTACTCGCTCCGAAGTTAACCCCTGCCGTCACTCCACTCAGCAGCAGACAAACAAGTCACGGGAAACCTCCGTTGGTTTGGAGGAGCTGCAGCATTTATTTCTGCACAAACTGAAACTTCCACTGAACATTCACTCGATAATCTCAGAGCTAAACGAACTCTGTCTTCTGCTCCGCTGCTTGCTCGTTTTCTCACACACTCACCGCCTCTCTCTGTCTCTTGCTTCACCACTCACTTCCCACAACATAAGTTTTCTCCCCGATGTCACATTCCTGTTTTGCAAGACGGGCTTCGCTAGATATAACTTTGTTTTTTGTGCTTCCGTGGAGTTTGTGTTGGAGTCTGAGTTGTGGTGAAGGCTGCTCGTTTGTTGCCGTTAGCGGACTCCATTTATAACCCAATGTTTGTTACGGCTAAGTCAGTCGCGAGCTTGCATCACGTCTCATCCGTTGGATTTTCCAGGAAAAACGGGCCCATGTTCTTCACATTAAAAGCAATCTACAGGCTGACAGGAACATTTTAGGTGAGGTTACAACCTGTTTTGACATTGGCAATAAAAAAACGATTAAAACATGTTTGTACATGTGAGGTCTTACTGACATACAGTCGCCTTAAGTCTTTTTGTGGTTTCACAAGAATATGACATCATCGTCAGGTTTGGTTGTAGCATGGTATAAGTCCATTTGACAACGGTGACTGTTTCCAAAACCAACACAACATGATTGATCACCACTGAGGATCAGTGAGAGGAAGGTGTGTTGAACTAACAAAGCAAAGAACCAGCTTTGGTTTCTGATTGTTCTCAAGCTCAAGCTCAAAGTGTTTTACAGTTCTGAGTCGGCCTGCAGAGATAAAGACACAAATATTTTCTTCGGTCAAACCTGGAAATAAAAAACAAACAGCTGCATTATATTTGTTCTCTAATAAAAGATCCCTCGTGGACGTGGAAGACCAAAGAAGAACAAGTTGTTTTAAAACTGTCAACTACAGCAAAAACCTCTCTGACCTGTTTTATCACCTTAAATTGACCGTGTCACGTCGTCATAGTCATAGTCATCGTCTGTGAGCCTCCCATTCCTCACAGCTGTGCCTGCAGCTGTATACAGGTCTGAACAGGTCTGTAGGTCGGAGCCATGTTAGGATACTAGTAACCATACTAGACTAGACTAGACAGACGGAGGTTTGATTCTTCCTTCAGTAAAATATGAAGCTTTATGTTTAAACACCACCAACATCTGTTTCATTAGTCAGACACAGACACATACGTTTGTATATTTGTGGTCTGTTTTTCTTGGTTTGGATTAAGCCTCTTAGTTCTTGTTAATGCTACAGCATATAGTGATATTTTAGACAACAAGGCGGTCTCAACAGTTTGTGTTTTCCTTTTCCTGCTTCAACACCAAAGCAGCTCCATTAAGACATGTTTTTTTTTCCAGTTTGGTGTTGAAGAACTTGACCGACCGGCACAGAGTCCTGACCTCAACCCCATCCATCATCTTTAGGATGAACTGGAATAGAGCTGGGACTAAACATGACTTTCACTTTCACTTACTCTGCAGATTATTTACTCAATTAATTTATTATTACTTGCCTGTGCAAGAGAAAATATAAAAATAAAACATTAACATTGAACCCTGAAAATGTCAGAAAATAGTGAAAAATGCTTGTTAAACTTACTAAACCCTAAAGGTGATGTCTTCAAAAGGTTTTGTTCTTTCAAAATCCAAAGATATTAAATTGTACAATCATATAATAAAGCAGCAAATCTCCACATTTGAGAATCTGAAATGACAAATTATCAAATTAGTTGCTCATTAAATCAACTAATGGATTTATGGACTATTGGATTCATCTCTAAACTGGAACGTCGACTATAAACCCGACCAGACCTCATTATTTTTTCTTTCCCAGGGCCATAAATTCTACTTTTGCAAGTTTCACGTTCATCAGGATAGTTTGGTTTCACAGAGGTCATTGAAAACACACGGAAAATGAGAGAAAAAGTAAAATGTCCTGGAAAACTATTTCAGCATTCTCCCATTTTCCTTTGAAGTGAGCTGAGAAGGAACTACGAGGCTACTACTACTACTACTCTTACTACTACTACTATACTACTACTATACTACTGAAGGCAACAGTGTGTGTGAGGAGCGAAAACTTGAGGTCGGAAGTTTCAATCTGAGACACATTTTTCACTTTAGACATCTATTATCATTGTGCAAACACGTCATTAGGAGTAAAGATCAAAGGTCAAAGTGCTCTGACTAAAAGACTGAGTGAAAGGTGTGAGATTTCTTTTTCTTGAGCAGGTTCAAGTGTGATTTAACGGGACTGACCGACATGTTTGCTACTGTGAGCAGAGAATCTGTCATCTTAGTGGAGAGATTTTCTCTCAAGTCACCTGCTCGTCCTCCACAATGAGAAGGACTTAACAGTGTTGAACGGGGAATCTCTGTCTGTCTGTGTTATTTGTACAGATTCAAGGATTATGGGAGTATATTGACAAACTGTATCAAACAATGGAGTTTATTTTGAAATAGTGTTTTTGTCTTTGCTCAACTGCTTCTTAAGAAGCTTCTCTCACCACTGTATGTTAAGCATTCAGATTTAATCACAGGGCGGTGAAGGATGGCGTCTCGTTGTGGTGAGGCAAGAACGCTGAAGGGGACGTCACGGTTTTAATGTTTACTGTGAGGCAATCTCTTCTGCAGCTTTAATTAAATGAGCAAATATTATAACGTTCTCGTTCTCTCCAGTATACAATGTTCCTGAAAGGTGTTCTTTAATTTTCACTCCAGCTGAAGGAAAGCTAAAATCACCCTCAAGCAGAAAAGTTAAGACAACAAAGAAGTCTCTAGAAGTTACTAGCTGACGATATCTGCTGAAATGAGGTCAGCATTAAGTGGAGAAAGGATCAGAAAGTGTGCAGTGTCTTAGTCCCTAAATAAAGGGCGTCATCACACTCTGATTGGCCGAGAGGTGAAATGCACCAAGCTGCTCTCAGTTGTTAATTAGAAGCCAACGGGTGATCTGAATAACATACAATCATCTCAGGGGAACTGGGACATTCAACTGAAATGAATAGGGAAAAGGGAAATGTCAGCATATAATAAACACTGCACAGTTATTTACCTTCGTCATCATCACTAGTGTCTCTCCTGAGCCTCCACCTCAGCACAGGTAGTTGGTTTTCTCCACCACTATCTGCTATCTGAGTGTTACACACACTGTTAGAGCCTTATTGATGGGTATGGAGCTGGTTTACGGGACTCTGCAGCATGAGCAAATATTGGGCTGTTCCCGGGTGGGAGAAGCTACAGAAACTGGGGATGAAGGTGGAAGTTGCTGCATCAAATGGGGTCGAGTTTACGACAAGAGTTCGTACAAACGCCCCCCTCTTGAGGTATTCACAAACTCAGAAGTAGAACGTTTCTGAAAGCTCCGAGTTCACGAGTTGTGACGTGTTGGCTGACGTTGGCAGGATGTTCATTTTTTGCTGGATGGTAAATGAATATATTGTAATTTTAGTCGTATAGAGTTTTTCCTTGTGACTTTATAATATGTCTGAGGAATATGTTGATATTCCCAACGGCCTCATCTTTTTCCTCTGTCATTGTCTTTGCATTTCCTGCATTCCTGCAAGTGTTAGCTTCTGTGTCTTCTAGACGCAGACAGTAACGTTAATATTGCCGTTGCTTAGCAGCGGTGTTCTCACGACTTGAACGCCGAGCATATCGTGTACACGACTTCTCCGTAAACACTAGCTCATGAGTTTCAATGGAAGCCTTTTTAAAGCCAACAGAGGGTGACAGGTATTTATAGCTCTACTGGAGCATCTACCTGTCCTTCTTCTTCATCAACATCATCATCCTCATTGCACCAACAGGAATTTAAAGCCTCACTATCCAGTTTTTTACGATGCCAACTAAGTTTTGCACCTGATAGACACGTTTGCAACCGTTTTTTTTTCACAGTCAGCTTGTCAATGCTTGTTTGTGGCCCATAGAAATGTTGTTACTGTTGATAATATTCCTGTTTGCTCCACACAGGCAGGCAGATGATCTTAAAGATACAGTATTTGTGAAAGTTGCTCATATAGAATCTGACTGTTGACTGAGCTAATTGACTTCTCCCAGCTGAACATCATCTGTATATTTTTATCTCATCACATCTGTACGCCATCTGCTCCAGCTGTGAGGCTGGTAGTATGACTGAGGTATATTTGTATTTACATGTGTGCAGTTGGTTGCACTTTGTTTTCCCCTAACCAATCAGTGGTGAATGACTCCTCCGTCTCGTCACACACAGAAGCTGCGATAGCGAGGAACAGTTTGTCGAACAAAGAAATCTGCTGATTTACGACTAGTGACGTAAATGTATGCTATTATTGTTACCTAACCTAAGGACGGTTATGTTTTCGGTTTGGTATGGTTTGGTACTCTCGGGTTGCTCCTGTGCTTTCACATAAACATGGTGAATAAGTCTTGTCTATATAAACATGCACTGCGTGTTAAAACTGGTGTCGAGGAGCAAGTTCTCATCGTTTGTTTGTTTATATACCCTGCGTGTGTTGAAGGCTTGATGCTGGTATTGGCTTTGATCAGGTGTTGCAGACACACCTGTTCAAGTTGCTGATTGTTGACCCTAAACGTTGACCCCAGGCGTCTATGAAAGACCCTCCTGTACAATGCTTCCTGTTGGGATTTTGCTTTTCGTCGTCTGACCTACAAACAATGGCCAGAATATGACGTGACACTTTATTTCTGAACGGGGTGAAAAAGGTCTTGAGTTGCACAACTGTGACCTCCAGGTATCTGGTTGGAATCCTGGGCTGCTGTTAAATAAAAGCTGGAGAGATTCCTGAGTTTGGGCAAAGCTAGTCATAGTGTAAAACTCTTATTTCTGGCTGTTCTCATACACCGTTCATAGCTATACCTCTGAAAAGTAATGCACTGTAATTCGTATATATCCCATGAAATCAATTTGTATGTAATTAATGTAATGTAATTGTGAATAAGGAAGTATAAAGAGCAACAAATGGAGGAGGTCGGTGGATGGGTGGGTCAAAAAATACCAGACTTTTGCCCAGGAGACCGCTGTTCATGTCCCGAGAGAAACCAGAAGTCAGCATTGATTTATTTGTCACGTAACTTCTGTACTTAATAAACGTCACTTCTGGAGTTATTTTAACCCAAACCATGATCTTTTCCTAAACCAATCAAGTAGTTTTTGTCACGTAACTTCCAGTTACGCCACTTCCGGTGTGGCGAAACTTAACCATGATCTTTTCCTCACTAAGAAATTTTGTTGCCTAAACTTAACGAATTTGTCACCTGAAGATGGAAGTTTATTTTGAAAAGACTGGAGCAGAAATTGATGCTGGACATTTGTGGGAAAATGCATGGAAAAGGAGGAATAACTTTGCATAAGATATCATACAAACCTTTGGATGAGGATTTGTTGCTTATTTATATTAATCCCACTTTTGTTGCGCAAAAATCTTAATCTTATCAAGTAATTTCTGTCTAACATAAAGTGCTGAATTCCTTCTTCAAACAAGGGATAAAAT
The DNA here is from genome assembly GCA_916701665.1 of Sebastiscus tertius. Taxonomy (NCBI): domain Eukaryota; kingdom Metazoa; phylum Chordata; class Actinopteri; order Perciformes; family Sebastidae; genus Sebastiscus; species Sebastiscus tertius. The sequence continues at coordinate 825 of CAKAOH010041311.1, read as the reverse complement.
CTGTCAGTGCAGTAAGAATACCTCATGCAGTTTTCATTGTCTTTACATAAGAAAGAATACGTCAGGTTGGAGTCAAGAAAAGGAAACTTTGAAAGTTTGAAAACAGGTTGAGATCCGGCAGGTTCAGGTCATAATAGTGTCACTGCACTAACAGACTGAATCAGTCACTAAATGAGTTGATAAGAAGGAGTTGATTCAGAGACGCACACAAAGAGGCTGTGTGGTAAAGTGACTCCTCTCTCTCCATTATCAAGCTCTGGTGTTACTGAGAGAGCCCGGCTCACACACTGACCTACATCTCACACATGCACACACGCACACACAGCAGAGGGCCTGACATGGTGAAGAGGTGACGGTGTATTGAGTTACCTAGTTACTGCTGCTGCTCTCACAGCCTGTAGAAGAGAAACTAGATCAGTGAGACTTTGACTGATTTCTGTTTGCATTTGAAACAACAAGCTGCTGCTGTGATCAGATTTACTGTTCTACTGCAACTTGTTGATGTCAGGTGGAAGAAGTTAACCTGAAGGCCACACAGGCATCAATAGAGCATGCAAAACACCATATAAACAACCCTATCCTGCAGAAAGACTTATCTAGGGCTGCAAATACTGATTATCTTCATTGTGAAGTAGATTTATTGATTATTTCTTTGATTGGTCAACATGTGCGACGGTCACGTGCGTACACGAGTGATTGAAGTCCAATGTCGCAGGTTAAACAGCAGCAAGCAAGCGAGAAAGCAAACGTTAAGAAAACCCTCAGATATGCCTGGAAAATGTAAATTCCAGGACTCGTGGTTCACTAAAGACATTTACAAACACC
>CAKAOH010041310.1:0-34166 GCA_916701665.1 Sebastiscus tertius | reverse complement strand
TGAATGTTCAGTGGACGTTTGTGCAGAAATAACTGCTGCAGCTCCTCCAGACCAACAGAGGTTTCCCGTGTCTTGTGAAGTGACGGGGCTCCGCAGAGAGAAACGTTATCGTCTCCGACCAAAACTCCGGCGTCTCCCCTGTTCCCTCCGGCCGCGGCCGGGAGGCTGAGGCGGGAAAAGCCAACACTAGGATCAGCATTGATTCATGGAGAGACCTTGGTCTGGTCAGCTAACATTACTGCCAAGCAGCTGAAATATAGAGTGATATTGTGCTTTTAGCTGACGTGTGTCTCGTGCTCGTTCATGTCTATGTAGAGCGAGCACAAGCGCGAGCAACAGGACGCTGACTTTCGTTGACTTAACGGCCACAGGTGTCGCTGTTAACAAGACATTTCTGATTCTTACATAGAATCCCTTTAAATGACAAACCAGGCCTCACCTGGGACAAAAACAGCCACCTCCTCAGATTCATCAGTGAGTCGATCGACGCACTGATACACCCCCGTGTGCTTCCAGCTCACGTTCCACAAGGTCAAAACGCTGGATGTGTCGCTGCTCTGCACGATCTGGTAGCTCTGACCACCATTTTGAACTTGTTCCGCTTGGAAGTAGGGCACGTCGTCCCTCTTGAACACCCACGTCGGGTCCCCTGAGCCGGAGCAGGTGAGGGTTAAGGAGGAGCCCTCGGCCAGGACGAGCTCTCTGTCGTCGGGTGTGATCTCCAGACAGCTCAGCTCGGTGCAGAGACACAGGAGAGCTGCTGCTGGTGGTGGTTGGCACAACAAGAAAAAAGGTCAGATCAGAGGTCAAAGGTTAAATCAACAATACATGCCAGATCCTGTCCTATCTCTACATGATGAAGGATATGAGTTGTCTGGAGTGGCTGTGTGGGAGGGTAGTGATGCCTCGTCAGTGATAGATGTATTTTAAATGGCAGAGGTCAGTTTGAATGCATCAGTACATCAAAGTATTGAGTTATCTCACAGGCTGGACGGCTAATAAATAATCCAAAAGAGAAATCTTTTTAAGTGTCTATATTTTAAGTAACTGTATGTACTCTAAATAAAACCCTGGAAATATCCTACCCCCTCAGGAAGTACAACTTTGTCGTGACTGCAAGTCTTTAGTGTATGACCCTTTCAGTCGTATAGAGTTTCATTTGGATAGAAGTGTAAAGTTCTCCCCCTATTAGTTTGGCATCAAGCTCTTCGCTTCCCCGGCAAAAGAACCCCGTGGTCCTGTTACAGATTTGATTGAAATTGAGTTCTCACCTGTAACTGTGACTGTCAGATGGAGCGTGGATGCCGTCACCCTCCTCATGGTGGACGCCTTCAATGCACTTGGTTCTGCTGGACAAACAGAAGGGATAACAATGACGATTAAACTATACAATATAATACTATGGCAACGCATAACATGAAGAAACACAGATCATTCTGTCCATGTTCAGTCAAATTCAGCCGGCAAGGCTAGTTTATGTTCACATTGGCTTCATATCATGATGGATTGATTCCTGCCCTGGTGAGCATAAGAGTTTAAAAAATAAATCACATTGCATGTCAGAAAAATCTGCTTCCAATCATAGAAAATGCTCATACTTAAGGAAAAGAAAATTATTTAGTGCGTTGTCAGGCTGCTTTCCTTTAATGGTTTTCTGGCCGGCACACACAGAGAGGTGCAGATGCAGCTCGCTCATGGAGGTTATTTGACGCCTCGCTGCACCGGGACAGAGCGACAATGTCCGGCTGTTTTTGTTCCCGGTTCACCGGCATTCTGCCCGCTGACAAACGGGTCACTGTGTGCAGCTTTTGCAACACGCTCTCTCTCTCTCTGGCAACAATGCTGCGTCCAAGCTATTCCAGAGCCGCCGTGCTGCTGAGCCATTAATTGGTTTTGGTGTAAACAAAAGTGAAAATGAGGGCATCCACACAAGCTGCTGACACAGGAGAGGACTTAGGAGTTTTGAAAGGTTGCTTTGGTTGTGTAATACTAATAGGATATCATGTTGTACACCAACATAATATTATCGTTATTTAGAGCTATTGGGGTCAAAGGTAAGTAATACTAAAACTGTACCACCCTCCCATACTGAACATTAAGCGCTGTTGGTGAGAAGGCAGAAGGAAAGATTGAGGACGGGATGGAATGGTTTGTTATTATGTTTGGGATGGGGGTTAAGCCTTGCAGCACACAGACGTCTGGAAACAGTTAAGGATGGATCACAGGCCTGCATACGCAAGAGGGTGGGAAAGAGAGAGAGAGAGAGAGGGCGGAAGAGCGAGGCTTGGGAAGAGCGAGGGTGGAGGAGGAAGTGAGGGAGGGAGGGAGGCAATGGAAAGATTGTGAAATGTATCTTGAGAAATCTTAACCCCATTTAACATTTTTACTCCATAATGCAATCCCGTTTTACAATCTCTATTTTAAGAAACTGGACTATCTTTACGCATTATGTAATAGAACATATTACATTTCTCCATCTTATCTCAGAGGGAGTTTTACACCTTTCAGACTGTGTCTATAAGTGTATCAATATTTTTTATTGGCTATATTTTGAGACATAAAAGAGATGAAAGATCACTTTGATGGTGGTGGTGGTGATGTCCAAGAAGTTCCATGACTAACTCAACCTCCGTTACTCAAACCAGAGATACACGTTGTCTCTCTGAATTAACTGCCTTTGGCACTTCCGCTCCCAAAACGAAGAGCTCTTGAGTTGCTCCAAAAACATGACTGGTCCATTTCCTCCCCGGCCTCCTGGTTCTAATAAAAAGGGGTGAATGAGAGGCAGACGCAGAGAGAGAGTTCACACACATGTGCACATTCACACACCCTTAGTAGCACGTAATGCACACACGCTGTATCACAACCCCGCCGTCTTCTACATCCACACACACACAGACCTCTCCCCCTCTGTGTCACTGGTCGCTGCGTACAGTTCACGTTCCCACAGTGTTCTTCTGGAACTTTCCCAGGACCGCTGATACCCTTGGGACCCTGCCTGCTGGTGGTGATGACGGCGGGACCTCATCCCTGGGGGGGCCTCGAGCAACCGTCAACAAGGGGACCGTCCACTGAGGAAGCCATACATCAGCGCTCTTACGAGAAGCAGTGACCACAGTGTCAGCGGCGATGACTTTGAGCGACAACAGCCAAACGCGGTGACGCCAAAGGCATGTGTCACTTGGCAGCATGGAAGAGGAGGACTAAGAAATGTTATTGTGACCGGCTGCCTAGGCTATTTCTGTTAAAACAAGCCACATTAGGGCTACTGCAGGGTACGGCTTTACATCAGCAGAAAACTGAACAAGAAGCTCGGTGTGTTCAAATCTAATTTTGGGGGTTCTTTGGAAAAGGACGGAAAAATAATGTTTGGCTACTGCAACACGATGAGGTTTTATGTTATGCTGACCCTCAAGATAGGATGTGCTGACTAGGATCAGAGGGCCAAAGGGAGCCAGAAGACCACTTCAAAAACACGATAACAAGATTTATTCAAGGTTTCAGAACATGCAACACTAATATCAAAGCCGTAGTCTTGGTGCGAGGAGACACTTCAGATGAAAACATTGCTGTTTTTGTGCTAATCTCTGTCATGGAAGAAAGCGAATATACACACAGTGAAGTGTTAAAAGGGGTCAGGACACCAGTGAATCTGCCAAAAAAGGTTTGGCAACGTTTCAGTGACTTTGTTTCCCACTTAATAAAAACACTTGGTAGCAGTTGGACCCCTAAAACAAAAACGTAGCTCTTAGTTTGATTCATGGAGACAAGCGAGTGGTGTTTGAGGCGATTTACTGTCAGAAACATCCATGATGTCCATCCAGTGAAGTGGCTCTCAATCTCAGGATCTCGTGGAGGGTCTTAAAAGATGATTTAAGGGATCTGAAAAACATTTTTCTAACACAGATGTTTATTGTTGTCTTTTTAATCTTTCGAAATGAGATACTCGCGTTCCCGCAATGATCGTGGAGGTCAAAAAAACAAAATCGTGTTTATGTAAGCGATGGCGCCGTAATCACCGTGGCAAATAAACTGTTATCCCACACTGTATAAGTTTTCCCACAGATGCTGGGAATTTGGTGGCTGATTGACCCCCTCCTGGTTTTCATAAACAAACGCTGCTACACTCAAAAAGTGTCACCAGCTAATCAGGAAGAATGCTCAGCAGGACGCACGCGGCCCACGCACAAACCCCACGGCAGCCTGTAATCCCACTCCGGCAGGATTATCTATATGTATACTGTATAGCTGCGTGTTTTAGTTAAACATCTGGCAGTGATGAAGCAGTCCTCGATGAGGTGGGAACTGCTTTGTGAACCGCATTTGCAGCCAACTGTTTGCTGGAGTGAGTCTCAAGGGGGTTGCATTTAGAAAAAGAAAAAGAGAGAGGGGGGGGGGAGGGGTGGATCTATAAAAGAGAGAAAGATGTCCAAAAAGCCTGCCAAAGTGCAGCTGGAGAGCTCCGACTTCCTGTACGGGGAAATTTTCTGGCCGTGTGTGGGTGTAAGGCTGTGATGCATCAATGACACAGCAGACCACCGCAAACATTAACCAAATAGTCATGGAGACAACAAGAGACACCACAATGAGAAGAGGACAAACTGCTTTAAATAAGCACAGAAAAAAAAAGATGTAAACTCCCAATCAGGAATGAGGAAAAGACAAGAACAAAGAAACAACAATCAACATGCAAAAAACAGACCAATTAAAGTGATGACAAAGTGTGACACACCACAAGAACACATGCACACAGCAGCAGACAGTGGAAAAGACGACAAAGGGAGCACGCAGACGTACAGAACACACTTTATGGGAAACACCACATCAAAGCAGGGAGTGAGACGGCAGACGGAGTCTTCACTGATGTTTACTCCGTACAGGAAGCTGTGATCTGCAAAACCAACATCTCCAATTTAGCAGTCGCTTCTTTCCAACGCAAACAATTACAGCTCAGATAAGACGAGACTGTCACCGACACCGAACACTTTATTAGGACATGTGCTCCATCGTGTCACCGGAATAGCTGCAGCGCAGAATAAATGTACTCTTCTTTTTTAGTTTTCAGAAGGATGTCATGTTTTTCATGACGTATCTCTGGACAGCCGGACTTTGGCTGGCGAGCTCTGTGGGAAGAAAATGACCCCGTGTGTCTTTGTCAAAACAAACCTCCATTTTTATCACTAGTCTTGAACAGACCAACCCCCCCGACCCTGAGGAAAACCTTCTGGTCCCTCGGCAGCAGACCCACGATGCACTGCAGCCACCCCCAACATGGTGAATACACGTACTGTACATTACCAGAGCTGTAATAGTGACGGATAGACTGAAGGGCTCATGAGTAAAAAGGCGGTTTCAGCCGGGAGAGCAGACAGGTGTCATCAACATGCTGTCAGAGTGCGTGAGTTATACTGTAAACAGGAAATGTGTGCAGTCTGCTTATGGAGCCTGTGTTTGTATCATAATAATCCATCTTTCATATTGTAAAAGAAGAGAGGAAGACAGTTCCACCGAGGCCCTCGGACATCTTTGTTGATGCAGAAATATCAGTGCCACACAAATCTGTTTTATTGAAACACTCTCTGCGACCATGTTTAAAGCTGCAATAATGGATTTCTTTGCCACTTTGGGGGGCAGTGTGGAAACAAGCTGTGAACTTAACACAAGTTTCCATCCAAATGTGGAGTAAATTTTAACTAAATTTCCCGAAAATCAAAAATAAATGCTTCAAGCCAGTGCCGGAGTGCCTTAAACATGAATTCTCTCTACCAGCCAGCAGGGGGCGACTCCTCTGGTTGCTAAAAGAAGTCTGATTATATAGAAGTCTCTGAGAAAATGATCCTACTTCTCACTTGATTTATTACCTCAGTAAACATTGTAAACATGAGTTTATGGTCTCAATCTCTAGTTTCAAGTCTTCTCCAATACAGCATGATGTTCATTTAGTAAATTATGGTCCCATTTAGAGTCAGATAGACCATAAAGCAGGGGATGCTTTAGGGCTTAGTGGCTACCTCGTGATTGACATGTCGCTACCACGGCGTTGTCCGGTCTGGAAGTTGTCCGTGTTTTTGTCTTACAACTTTAAAGTTAATCATAACATTTTCGTTGCCTAAAAATGTCTTATTCACACTTAGCTCCATCCTCTAGTGTCACTTCTGGTTGCAAAAAACCAAGATAGTGACGGCCAAAATGCTGAACTTGCAGTCCACCAACCAGTGGGAGACGTCACGGTGACTTCGTCCACTTCTTATATATACAGTCGATGCATAAGGAGTCGGCTACATCTAGATAAACAGCTGGTGGCCCTAAATCCTCCAGTCGAATTAATTATACTATCGCAGAAGAAGACACCGCAGCACTTCATGACGTCATGTCACATGCTTCATGTACGAACTTGTGATGTATTTGCTAATTCTGTTTCCATGATCTGAAAGATGCTAAATAACGCTCTGAGGGGAGCTGCAGAGTCAGGTGATAATTCTCTGTAGTTTCGTCACCACAAGCAAATAAAAATCGCACACCACCAAAAATAGAAACGTGTCACATATTTCTACACTCCAGAAACGTGTCTGTAATAGTTTTGGCAAATGTTGAGTAAGTATTTGCAGAACAGATTGAGGCTGGAAATAGGTCTTAAATCTTTATTGCGATGGCTGCAGTGACTGACAGAAATAGTTATACTTAGACTGACCCCCAACAAGAAGTTGCACAGCTGGACGCAGGACTTTGAAAACTTCTGTATCAGCAAAAAAAACAGCTTGTATGCTGCAACTTTAGAGCTTGAAGCTGCACTAAAGCCATCTCAAGTTTGCAATATCAGATTCTGGTGCAAAAAAATCCCCTTACTGTTATTCCCGCTCATAAACCCTCCTCTGGTGTCATCCTGTTCAGCGTCGGGACTCCGTGACTGTAAGTGGTCTCACCTCAGCAACCAAAGTGACTCTGCACTCACACTGAGGCAACACATGTTTGGGATACGGTGGATTTTGGTTTGCTCCCTTTCAAACAGAGTTGTAAATGCTGTTTGTAGTGGCGGCTTCTGGGTAAAACTGACGGTTGTAGAACGACAGCCTCAGATGTGGCTTGTGTTTGATATCAGTTTAATGAACCTAAATGAGGGAGAACATGATTAAGATGTCAAAAACTAAAGCAGCTGTTGTCATTGAAGTCCATTTTCTTGAGCAGTAAACCTTCAGGTTACAACCAGTTAGGCTGTAATTGCATGTAGCCCCAGTTCAAACTGCTCACATAGGGAATACAGGGATATCAGATATATTTGCTAGCATAAGCAGCGCCACATCCGCCCACGTTTTCTCCTCCTCTCCCTCCTCTTTTTCCTGCACACCGGCCATCACACCAACACTTGAGGGTATAAGCCCCCCGACCTGCCCCCTGAGAAATGGAGGACGCTTACACACACACACACTTCCAGCCCCTCCACTCTGACACACCCACACAAGAAACAGAAACAGCTGAATACAATTACGACCGACTGGCTTTAAATTCCACTCGTTTCCCTCAACACGATAATGTCGGATGGAAGGGGAAAAAGGAGGGAAAAGAGTGACAGAGAAGCATCAATCTGCGTGATAATTCATACAACGTGTGCAGTTTTTTGGTTTTGTTATCTTTGACATAAGATAAATATCCCTCAATAAAGCTCAATGATGTTACAACTTTCTCTGAAAGCAGCTTCACGAGACAAACTGAGAGAAATCCAAACTGGTCTCCATTTTCCATTGTGAGAAATATTCGTATCTTGTAAAAGCAAAGGCTGTTTTTCTTTCGTCCTCCTGTCTTGACTGCATCACCAATTCCAGCATGTTTTTGTTGGACTGAGGACAGCACAAACTCCAGAGGAGAGAAAGAGTATTTGCTTTAAAAGAAGCTGATGGAGACCAAAACTTCCTGCTTCCCTTATGCAGTGAATTCAGAGAGGAGATTGTGATATCTTTCTGATGTTAAACCCATACAGCAGTGGAATACGTAATCAAATCCTCTACTTGAGTAAAGGTAGTAATCAAACAAACAAAACTTGACTTAACCCTCTTGTTGTCCTCGGGTCATATTTGACCCGTTTTCAAACTTCATTATATCATAAATATGGATTTCTTTAATCTAATTGCTCCAAAATAACACAGATGGTTGCCTACTCAAAACAATATTCTGGCTAAAAGTTTACATATACCACTATGTGATAATACATCAACATTATGTTCCTCTGATAATAACTTTGGTCAAAATAATTCACAATATCTGCTTTTTTTTAGGTCGAATTTCACGGAAATTAGGTTTATTAACCTTAATTTCAACCAAAAGAAGTGTAAAACTTAATAATTAAGAATCAAGTTGGCCAAAAAGGTGTAACACAGAATTGGGTGATAGTTTATACTGTATGCTTTATAAAAGGTCAAACCAGACTGGGTTCATTTTGACCCTGGAAGATTGCATGGTCGACGGGAAGACAACAGGAGGGTTAAAGGGGCTCTATGTAAGAATCAGAAATTGATTAACAGTGACACCTGTGGCCGTTAAGTTAACGACAGTCAACGTCCTGTTGCTCACGCTCACACTACGTAGACGCAAGCATCGGTCAAAACGGTGAGGCGACACGCTGTTTTGCAAGACGAGCTTTACTAGATTTACTAGAACTTTGTTTTGGTGCTTCCGTGGAGTTTGTGTTGTAAAAAACGATTATGTGTAAAAACTTACATACAGTCCCTTTAAAGAACCTGAAAATTGTTTCATTTTGGGAAACTTATTGTCTTTCTTGCTGAGAGTTACATGAGAAGTTTGATGCTCTCGTGTTTGATTGATAACATGAAGCTGGAGCCAGCAGCCAGTTATAGCTTAGCTTAGCACAAAGAGGATAAAAAAATGTTAATTAGTGATCTTAAAAGGTGCTGGTTGTTATGTAATTCTCTATATCATTAAATATTTATGACTAAACAAGCAGCACTCAAGTTAATGGGTGGAAAAAAACACCATTAATTATCAGTTATAAGAGTTCAACACTCAGAAACTCAGCTCTGGTTTGATCAGCTGTGCTTGACGGTGGCCTGGAAACATAAACAGGCGTTTGGTTTATTAATATGAAAGAAGACGTAACTATTGTCGTCTCATACAGTACATGTAGTGGAGTAAACATGATTTCAATGTAGTGGAGATGTATGCCAGATCCACCACCGTGCCGATATGTTTGTGCAGCTTCTCTGTTACATGTTTGAAAAGGACCTCTTTGCATTTTAAGGTTGATTTTCCTTCTAAAAGTTTTGGCATTATAACTCAGATATTTCCTCCAGGAGTCGTCCTGTAGGAGTGGCTGCTCTCTGGCTGCAGATGAGATGCAGCTGCCTGTCAGCTCTGTGTGAGTGGGAGGGAGGGAGGGACGGAGGGAGGGAGAGGAGGGAACGAGGGGGGGAGGCCAGATGGACGGGCAGCCGTACAGGATGCTGTATCGCAGCACCACTTAGTTCTGATCATTAATGCTATAGGAGTCAGATAAGTGTCTAAGTACAGCGTTGAGTATAGCGGTGACCTAAAGGCACGGCGAGGGCACGAGACTGATGGACTTCCAAAGAAACAACTCAGCTCAAAAGTATGAAAGATGAATAATGAATCACCCAACAAATGACTGAGTCAGAGACTGCTATATTTAAATATTTCAAAAAACAAAACAATAATCATGTGATAATATGACTCTGAATCAAACTCTATACTTCATCCAGAACGTCACACTAGTTTTCAGAGCCCCGACGGCTGAACAGCTGTGTGTTCGGCTCACGGAGGATAAATCATCAAGAGGACAGACAGAATGGGATCAATGTGTGTTTTTTTGTAAAACTTGCTGCCGAGCTCATGGCTGTCAAACATCGGATCACATACGAGCCTGAATCAGACTCCTCCTGGCATGTTTTTCTGCATGGTCATAATGTGAAGCACATTTTCTTCTCAGAGCGACTGGCATGCATGAGAGCCAGGAAACAGCTGATGACGAAGGATTAGGTCTGGGCCAGGGGAGTGGAGCCGACTGGGCCGCGCTGCATCAGGGGGCCGGGAGAAGAGCAGTGCTGCGGTACATACCAGTACATCCCAGTACATACCAGCAGCCTGACGCACACGGGGGGGAGAAATCCCCAATGGCCAGGAGACAAATGAAACTTCACTATGTTTTACAAATCCATGCTATAAGGATTTGTCAGACTGTTTGTAAAAGTTGTTGCTGTGAACTGTTCAGCAGGAGACATCCGAGTGATGGTAAAACTATGATATGAAACCAAAACAGTCTAGCACCGTTGATGGTAAAACTATGACATGCATGCAATTTTCCAACAGCTCATCTGCAACAACAGGACTTTAGACCGAAATATCCACAAAGCCAAAGATCAAAAACTTCAAAAGGAAACTCCTGACTGAAGAGGAGGAGACACAAAACACATGCCAACATTGTTTTGATTGCAGCTGATGCTAATTCAGTTGCCCCCATATCAGAAAGGTCATCTGTATAAAGAAGATGGATGTGCAGTTAACCAACCCAACAACTAAACAGTCGTACATAGCAGGGAAGTGTGTGGGGGGACTTTCAGGTGCAAAACATATGGCGGATTAGAGTGAAAAGACATGCATGCCACACGTGTCCTCCATGAAATAGCTCACATTGCTGTAATGTAACTCATTCCAGGTACTTAAAGCTTCTCCGGTGATGAATGAGAGGAGATGATTCAACTGATTGTTTATGTCTGCTGGGCTCTGCGTTCCTCAGACGAGACTCGAACCACGGCTTTATGTGCTGGAGGCATTAAGTTGTAAACTCAATGTGTTATCACTAAAAAGCAGATCCATCCAGAGGATGCTGGTGACGGTGACCGACGCCAGGTCTGATATCAACGCACAGTCAACGCACTTTTTCAAAGAGCTTCTCCGTGTGGCAATGCAGACAAGATTGATTCTGTTAGGGCCATTCACAGGAGGGAGGAAAGAGACTGATGGTGTAGCGGTGAGGACCGCCGGTTCACTCAGGGTGACTGAAGAAGAGAGCTGTATAAACAAGCCCCTTTAGCAGCGGAGCACAAAGTGAAGCGCACACAAACAGCTTGTGCTATAAAGCCCAGTGTGTGTGTGTGTGTGTGTGTGTGTGTGTGTGTGTGTGAGAGACCCTGGGATACCTTGTCATTCTCTTAGCGAGAAGATAAACATTGTTAAAGTGTAAAGAATGAAAAGGTGTCTATGTGCAGAGAGCCGTCACCATGCTGATGTTTGAACAGGTTGCTCACACTCTTTCACATTGTAATTCCTGGTGTGTACACATGCAAGTATGTGGGTGACAAACACCACCAACACATACACATAACCTCGAACTAACCAGCAACAACATCACACAACAAAACCAGATGCTGAGGTGTTAAATCAGATTATTTTATCAGTTTCGAATCAAAGTTATGTATGAGAGGAAGGATGAGGTGCATCCTCTCTCTCTCTCTGACAGACAGCTATGAAATTGAATCTGTCACAGTGAGCTATCCCATGCTGGCTAAGTGAATGTTCACCGCTTCGTACAGTTCATCTTCACATCTGTCAACAGCTGCCAAGCAGCCGTGACTAAAAATCTTTGCCAGAGAAGTGAGACGTCTTACCTTCAGAGTGGTCCTAGAAGCATATAGACAGGTCTTCTTCCCTCTCTCTGTCCGAGGAGGTTGCCGGCCACCGGTCAGTCTCCTCCTTCCTGAAATCAGAGGAGAGAGTGTCTCTACGGGGGGCTGCTGCCTCAGATGTATAGATCCCTCAGATGTTCAGAGTCTGAGGTTAATCTCTGCTGTCCCGGGAGTCCGCTGGAGGAGGTACCGGCTCTGAGCCCGGCTGTTTGTTTAGTCAAATCACAGCACCACGGGGGTCTCCTCTCTCACACTCTGGAAAAAAGCCTGCCCACCGCTCCCAAAAGAAATGCTGTAAGTTTAAAAAGAAGTGTTCCCAATGGAGACATGCGCACACACACTCACACACACACACACTGCCTCCCTGACAGATTCACACAGAGGAGGGAGCCCGTGGCCCTGGCGAAGTAGAGTAAGAGTGGGTTGGAGAGGGAAAGGAGGGAGGGAATAGTGAGTGGGAGTTAAGCAAAAAAAGCAATAGAGGGAAGTTTGAAAAAAAAAATAAAAGGAGAAGGAGAAAAGACAGAGGGAGGAACAACTTCAAACTACAGGTTGAGTTCTGCTTGTTGTTCTTCGGTAGCCGCTCAGAGGTCCGGGCTGATTTGTTTATGAATGGAGTGGCGAGCAACTGGAGGTGAACTGAGACAGTCTCTATTGGCAATCTGGACCGCATCTAACCCCTTCATAAAACAACAAACACAATAAAAAGGAAGAGAGAGAGAGGGAGAGAGAGAAAGAGTGAGAGGTCCAAGCGGTGCAAAGGGTTTTTTGGCAGAGCTCAGGGTGGCCTGCTTTGGAAACAAACATCTCAGTTTCTCAGGAAAATAACTTTCACACTGCTCGAATCAGGTGTAGAAGAGGATAAACACGTACTTTCAGCTCGTGTGAACACATTTCTCTTGTCTTTCTTTTAATTTCCTCTCTTTTTTATATTCATCCCACATAAAATAATCCTCTCTCTGTCCTCACCCCCCTTCTTCCCTTTCAGACACACACACACACCGTCGACATTGGCTCTCTCCCTAATTTCTTCCTTTCCCAGGATATGAAGGGGGATGGCTTGAAATTCATAACGCAACCCTGCAGCTGACGAAGGCCTTTTCTCTCTAACAAGGGGGCAGACGGGGGGAGGGAGGAGGAGGAGGAGGAGGAGGGAACAGGGGCTAAATTGGACAGTAACCATGTTCTCCTCTAATTGTGAGGGTAAATCTAAAAGCCCTGCTCCAGCAGTAATTAGAGAGCCAGCAAAGCCCCAGTTATTAGATAGGAGGGGAGCGACACCACGCAGGACCGTCCCACCTTCACATCCATCTATTTCTAACTGTGTAATCAACACCTTCTTGCAATAAATCGGCCCCCAAATCCACCGCCTCGGCCCGGTGAATCTATTTTTTTGTACGTTATAGTGCTTGCAATGTCAATTAAAATGTGTACGAGAGATATTTACATAGATATATAGATAGATATTGAGACAGAGGGATAATACAGGGGTTACAAGTGAAGGAAAGGTAAAGGACCGGAGAGGTTAACAGGTTGCGATGTCTTAACATTTCACCGTCTTGTGCATAAAATAATCGCTCAATGATATGCAACCACAGTGCTTCAACAATATAAAGACTAGCCAAAAACAAAAACAGTTAACTTTATTTACCTCAATTGTGCAGCAATAATACACAGCATTAACATCATGCTGATGCATACCAGTAAACATAACTTATAATGCACATATGTATTTATTTTTATTATAACATATAACTTTTACTAGTGTTCTCATCGCTTGGGTATTTTTTAACTCATATTTATTGTATGTCCTTTCTTATAAAGTGCCATCCTATCCTATCCTATCCTAAGCAATGCACACAATCCTGTATCAGCTAGAGATAACATGTGCATACATGCTGCAGCTTTAACTAAACAGGACACACTGAAGAGTGCCAGAGAGACAGATATTATGTCTAATGTGGCATTTTGTTATCATCTCTAATTTCAGCATGTTGTTACAATGGAGTGGTGGAGAAGGAGGGTACAAGAGGGTGTCTATGGCTTCATGTCCTTGTTTATTCATACAGCCGGACAAAGCGGCCAACCAACGTGATGAACTGGACTCTGAATCATTCTGCCACAACAATACGGAGCCTGTCCGACCTATCAGAGCAGCTACAGAGCGGTTTCTCATCACTGCTGATCTGGGTTGTGTCCATCGCTGTGGAGAAAGTGGGAACAGGTGAGCGGGAGTGGTAAGAGTCTGCAGTTCTTGAACGCAGCCCCTTACCTGACTCCTCCTCCACCAACCCACTAATCATTCCAGGCTATATAACACACCTGAGGTTCTGTTAAGTCCTTCTTTTCTGCCTGGCATGCTGTTGTAGAGTCGTTGCTGCTGCAGGTTTGAGAAACTGCCGTTTGTCTTTTAAATCATGTGTTTAGTGAGATCTTTGCTCTTTTGTCTTTAGCTTTGACCGTGTGACCTTTAACCTCACCCTGGCCCATGCTTCGACTGATTCTGCTGAACAATTCTTTGTGATGTAGGGTGGCTCAGTATTGAGTAGCGTTAATACGATACGATAATACGATAATACTTTGTTGTCAGACAGGTCTGCAATTTGTTTTGTGTCACAGCAGCTCCATTTGCAACATCACAAAAAGGACAAAGACAAGAAACAAGGATATGTACATTTAAACATTACAATCACAGAAGACCATATTCAGGGCCCTTCAACGCACATTTGATCTGGGATTAGGCTCCATATTTAATTTAAGGATTGACTGGTGTACAAAAGAGTGCTTCAGTCTAACCTTATTACATCGTAGAACCCTGTATGTCTGATGTGATGGTAACAATTGATATTCACTGTTCAGAACATGGTTGGGGTCAGAGACGGTGTTGGCCAGCCTTAAGATGTTAATATGAGAGGCTGATTCAGAGTTTCTGAAGGGGTTGACCTACAATCTTTAAGCAGATTTTCATTTGGTGGAGCAGTTTTGACTTTAAAGTAGTGGACAAACTCTTGTCCCATGTAGTAAAACAATACTGTAGAACATTCATAATAACGGAAGTAAAAAACAAAATTTGTTTACTCGCCCCAAAAGACCTGAGGCGGCGGAGAAAGTCACTACTTTTTGTCTTTTTACAGACAAATTCAATGTGGTCTTTCCAAGATTGAATTTGTTAAGTTGCAGTGTAATTAGCCCTGTTAATATCTGTTTCATTTTAGGCTGACCTTTGCCCCCTTACCTATACTCATTGTTTTTGTCCCTTTTAAAATACTTTTGATTTGTTTGAGTAATTGTTTTGTATTTCATTAGTTTGGTTTGTGTTTATTCTGTTTTAATTCTTTGTGTATTAGTTTTTTCTTTCAGAAGCTGAGTCTCTTTGTTGGGAGGCTGATCACCCACGGTGAGGTACCTCCACCTATTGCATGTTGAGTTCAAGAGCACTGGGACACTAATAGACTGCACCGTAGTTTTACTGTGAGGTTTGCTGTGTTGCACCTGAGGTGAGGAAGTGGTAGCACCCTCAGTAGTCTTCCTCTCCAACAGCGGCCTCAGCTTGGTTTGGTTTAGTTTTGGACTGGCAGCTGTAATATTTGAAGGTGACATTTAGATTTTAAATTTAGTATTGGGTGTTTTTAGATATTGTTAAAATAAAGAACAATTTTAATAACCACATTAGTTTGTGTAATTTTTAATCTGTTTAAATTCTCTTTTCTTTCCCTACAGCTCCAGTCTCATCTTCTTATTTGATGCTTTTCTTTGAATAATTCCAATAAAATATTTGACTTCTTTTGCAAACGTGTCTCTGCCTCCTCTGTAACTAATCTGTCTTGTCCATTTACTGGAACCGTATTCAAGGTGTTTAGTGTTTCCTGGGGTGCAAGCAGTCCCCATGGTGGCGTAAGCTAGTCCACTTCCAACTTCCTGTCCCCACCACGCTTTGACACACGGGGACGGTCAGGTGACTGGGACTGGAGGGAAAGTCAGAGGGCAGCTGGTGGACAGGAAGAGACTGGCAGTGGATGGGTTTGAGGTAGAGCGAGGGAGAATGGGACAGTCCTGTATTTGTGTTTTGCTGGATTTCAGATAAAGCTTAAAGATATCTGTGTCTGACAGACAGAGGCCCCTGATGGGGGGGGAGCTAGAAGCAGGAAACGGCGGCGCTGAACCCAACATACCTCTGATGGATGAAGAAGGATGAAGCCATACAACGTTAGGTCTGGAGTCGGAGAGATCCATAATAAATTGTACCGATAAAGGATGTAATAGTCGGTGGCTCCTAAAGACTTGATTCAGATGTTCAGGTCCAAACCTGAAACTCAGAAAACACTGGGACGTTTCTAATATACGGCAACAATAATTAAATAATTGGCCACTTAAACAACGATGAATATTTCAATTACCTACAGTCAGAACATCGTAAAAGAGATTAAACCAAGCCCAACATGAGAATCTAAAGGTGACCTATGTGAGCATGCAATCACAACATTCCTGGTTTTTTGAGTCCGGTTGGAGGTCATTCCTCTCCGTCTCATTTCCTGTCAGCTCTCTGCTGCACACTGTCTAATAAAATGCAGAAACAAATATACTTAAAAAAAAAAAAAGAGAAACACAAAATGGGGACAGTCAACAGACGCATAAATTACAGCTACATGTGCTACTTTTATCTGTTTTTTTGGTGTGTGGTTGGGTTGCGTTCAGACCAAACAGAATCTGATTCAACTCTTTTTTCTTTTTTTCTTTTTCTTTTTTTTAAAAGCTAAAAAACAAAATGTACAAATAGTTTTTGTGCATCCTGAACAGTGACCTGATTCAGCCACGCAACATAGTCCTCACTTATACTAAAGTTTGTCGTTAATGTGGCACCACAGACGGACAGAGTGGGTATACAGACCGCCTCATATGATCTCATAAAACTGGAACTGAGCTGGTGATTTGTCGTACTGAGTAAACTACTCAACTTTAATGACCACTTCTTTTATTAGACACTATTCTGTTTAGTTTATCAGGATAAAGGATGTTTCTTGCACAGCATTTTATATCATTCTCCACATTTCGATGTTTTGACTGTCACGGTGAAGCAGAATCTTCCAGACATGCTGTATGTCTTTAGAACGGTTTGCAGGCTTTTTGTGGACTGTAATGGCTCTTAGACTGTGGAAGATAAAAGCTCTGGGTGTGTCTGGGCACCTTTACAGCAGCTCTCTCTCTCTCTCCAACACATGTGAGCTTTTAGAATTGGTGGCCTCTTATTAGTTCCCCCTCGATGAACTTGGACGACAACAAGGAGACCAGTAGGAACGCTGTTTGTGCAGCATTGTTTTAAACTGAATCTCATTCTCTACAGTAACCCGTCCTTTAGATAAATAATACTGACTCACAGCTGCAGACAAATGCTTTAAATTTAAACTCTTCTGAAAGTTTGAAGACATTTTTTAGTGCCAGTAAAGCTTTAACAGTCAGGTGTGCAAATCAACACATGCTCTAATGTATACTGTAAGTGCTAAAAACCACATTATCTTTAGCTAAGTCGGCCGTGATCTATTATTGTATCTCAATCATTTTGTGATATGTGTTTTGATGTTGCACTTTCCATAATGTTCAGGCTTGTTCTCTCCATTAACATGTGCCTGATTTATGCTACCAGCTGAATGAGTGTTCTGACCAAGACACCAACATGAATCTTTTATGAATACTTGGTAGACTCGGACGCAGAAAGACGAGCTCAACATGTGGAGCATACTTTGATATCCTGAGCACGTCAACTGAATGTGAACATTACGCCCGTATTGATCATTTTGTTTGGAAACTGCAGGTTTGTTTGTCTGCAGACTCCAGACCTGCTGAATTACTGTGCATTATTTAGGTTTCTGCTGCCCTCATGTGGCTGTTTTAAGCACGGACTACGTCAACCTACACAACTTTACCATCACTTTCAACTTGAATTTGAACTTATTTGCCACGCATCTGTAGCCGATTATACAGCACAGATAGTACCGATGATAGGGTTTGTTCAAAGGGATATCATAAATAAGACAATTATAAGCTCACTGGTGTTTGTTTTTCACCTACTATATGTTTCCCCACCTCACTAACACGTCATAATAAAATCATATTACCTTTGTCTTCCTGCAATTTGAACAATTATCTAAAGGGAAATAACTGAAAAGACGATATCTTACTGAAATGAACCTGTTTGATTGGGGAATAAGAGGAAGTTGGCTATGTTGTTTAAAATAAACAGTCAACGGGAAACATGTTTAAGAGGTTCAATTTCATCCATAACACCTATATCAGTGAACACGGAACATTTGGCCTTTTATTCAAGTACCTACAGTTACGATGACATTATTTTCATGTTGTACCGTTTCTCTTTATATTTCTACATTTCACAGGAAAATATTGTGCTTTTTATATTACTACATTTATCTGACAGTTACATTTACTACTTACTACTACTACAGACTGACATTTTACATTTCAAATATATGATTAGCTCATTTTAAACTACCCATCTCATCAAAATCACCTCAACCTCAATATACTGTAGCTACAACATGAAGATACTGCTCACTCAGTTTAATAATCTAATAATACTAATACTAAATACAATATACCACTGAGTCAAGGCCATATAGCTTCCATTGAGGGCAAGAAGGTCACATTCTCTGTAATATTTCTGTGAATTCGGGGGTTACATGATATCAAAATGAGTTTATATTCTACTATTACAAAATAATTTCACATGTTGTGTTTCTGAAGGCTGGTTCTGATATTTCTGTAGTGTAAATACTTTAAATGGCAGTGTAGAAAAACAACATTTAAATCTTAAAGGTACTGTTTGTAACTTCTTATACGTATAAATCATTGCGGGTCGGTGTCTCATGCACGCTCGTATGTGGCTACGCACCAAAACCTCTTGGTTGTATCTAGTGAAGCCCGTCCTGCAAAACGGTGTTGGCCGCGGTCGGAGGACGCGGGGGAGACCGTAGCTTTGGTCTCCAGGGCCGGAGTCTCTGCGGTTCTCTGCTCCTCTGCCTGCCTTCACTCTCTCGCTCCACCTCTCACACTGCAGAAGAGTTAGTTTAGCTCTGAGAATATCTAGTGAATGTTCAGTGGACGTTTGGTCAGAAATAACTGCTGCAGCTCCTCCAGACCAACAGAGGTTTCCCGTGTCTTGTGAAGTGACGGGGCTCCGCAGAGAGAAACGTTATCGTCTCCGACCAAAACTCCGGTGTCTCCCCTGTTCCCTCCGGCCGCGGTCGGGAGGCTGAGGCAGGAAAAGCCAACACTAGTATCAGCAGTGATTCATGGAGAGACCTCCGTCTGGTCAGCTAACATTACTGCCAAGCAGCTGAACTATAGAGTGATATTGTGCTTTTAGCTGACGTGTGTCTCCTCACTGTGTTCAGTGATGCTCCTTCATGTCTATGTAGAGCGAGCACAAGCACAGGACGCTGACTTTAGTTGACTTAACGACCACAGGTGTCGCTGTTAACAAGACATTTCTGATTCTTCCATAGAGTCCCTTTAATGTGGAGATATTGCATTTACAGAAAACACAATTGAAAAGTTAAATGTAATAATAAATCTGCATGGGTGCAGCAATTTGGACTCATGACCTCAGTATTTATATAATCCTTACTTACTGACCTGCTGATTTAATGAATACTTTTACTTTTCGTGTTACTAATACTTTAACTTAAGATTGTGAATTATGTTTTTACATTGTGGTTCTGCAGAATGTTTAATAAACTCACCACTGAGCTCATATCTTGATTTTACAATCTCTGTGCTGGATGTCACATGAGCACATCACATCTACGTGCACGTGCGCGCGCACACGTACACACAAACACCCACACACACCTGACATGATGGCCTGATCAAACTGATCCAGCAGGGCATGCTGGGTGAATCAGGGTCAATGCCCTCACGTCGCCTCAAAGACGAGCAGCAGGTAGGCAGCTGCAGGTGGGTCTCAGGTAAGGCGTGACGTCATGATGAGACTTTTGAACTCTCCCCGGCAGTAAATCTATAAAGGTGTGTGTAGTCTCACCGCTCAGGTAGACCTTCGACTGGAGTGGAAACGGAGCAGAGAAAGAGAGGCTGCTGGAGATAAACAAGGAGGCCTAATAATAACATGATCCAGCTATAGTTGGATCTACCTGAGACGCACCTTACCTGTCGGACCTGGACACCTGAGGATGTACCCCAACTCACAGTCCTCCAGACACCCGGCTCAGACTCTGTCTCTGAACAGTCAGTACTTCCCGGCTCCGTATGACTTCACCGGTTATCCTCATCACGTCCCGGGAGTCGGTGACTCGTCCTGGAGCTCCGTGTACGCTCCCCGGGAGGAGTATCCGTACGGCTTCCCGGGATCGAGCCCCTCCGCCGGCCAGCTCAGCTTCTCCTCCCCGGAGCTCAGCGGTCCTCCGGTTACTGCTGCTGGAGGAGCGTTCAACTACATGACCGGTCAGGACCCCTTCAGCTCCAGGAGGAGAAACCATGAACCCATCAGACCGGCCGTCTCAGGTGGGAGTTACACACTGGAGACATCCACAGAGGTCACCATGGGGTTGTTATTATTATAGGCTAGAGGTCAGGGGTCAGGGGTCAGGGGTCACAAGCTTTACTGGCAAAAGAGACATTTCAGGCAAAACATATATATATATATATATATATATATATATATATATATGAATCTGTCTGGAGCTGCAAAACATGTGATCATTGTGATGAAGGTAACAGTTTATAGTCTAAGTATATAGTATACAAGTCTAATGCAGTGAGGACCAAAGAGACAATGTACTACGGAGTATTAGGGCCACATTGAGGGAAAATACATCTGAGATTTACAGAATAAAGTCACAATATTATGAGAAAAAAAGTTGTAATATTACAAGAAAAAAGTTGTAATATAACGAGAATAAATCCATAACTTTACGGGAATAAAATAAAATAAAATGTAAAATTACTACTTTTCTTTTCCTCAATGTGGCACTAATACCCCGTCGTACCATAGACCTACAACAACAACAATAACAATGATAAATTAAAATTAAAATGTAAACAAAAAACAGTTATTCATTTCCAGATCCCTGTTATAGGCTGAAGATTAAACACAACATTGACCTATGATAAATAGTCTATGTTAAGATATGATAAAGAATTCTAATTTATTTTTAAAAACTCTTATCTCTCATCCATGCTGTGTTGTGTACAGTTGTTACTCTGTACACACGACATCTACTGCACATCTGTCCGTCCTGGAAGGGGGATCCCTCCTCTGTTGCTCTTTTTAAAAGGGTTTATTGGGGGGGAGATTTTCCTCATCCGATGAGGGGGTCGCACTTGTAAAGGACAGAGGGTGTCGTATATCCTCCACAGGTTGTAAAGACCCCTGAGGCAAATAAATCGACTTGACTCGGCCATCTAGATAAAACACTTGAGGATGAGCGTAACTTCCTCGGTGCGGTCACAAGATGACTATGACAAGTTAAACCTTGAGTGGGTGTTACAGATGACAGATATGGTAAAACACATATTCATGGACAGGAACAGTTTCGACACAGAGTAAAGTCAGACACACACATTCATCAAGCTTATTTCAACCTCTCCCTTCCGCCAGCACGGCTCGAGATGTCAATGCAAAGCTAACAGTGGCGGCCGTGAAGTCTGCAGACATGTCATTCCCCACCCTCTCTGTCCACTGGGTGGGTGCTAAAGGGTGACAGCCTGCCTAGATAACACGGGGCACTAAAGGAAGTCTGCAGAAGTCACACCGAGTCTCCTGTTAAGGTCGAACCCTCGGGCCTTTCTTATGTCTCTGTGTGTGTGTGTGTGTTGGTCTGCCTCGATCGATGCTGTCACATGGTCAAGACTTCAAATCAATAACTTTGGCTCACCCTGTGTGAACATGAATAGCTGCCTGTGTAAACACCTATGTAAACACCACTCACAGTGATAAGGAGACCCGCTGATGCAATGCAGCGGGGAGTCTTTACATTAGTTATAGTTAGCGTGATTAATAGAGTTGATGAGGCTTTAAGTGGCGCCTGAACTTGAACGTGGCACCAGACGTCTTCAAATTAGTCACCTGTTTGCACGCAGCTCACGGTGCACGTGACTCACTGACATCATCATCATCATGTTTAACACACCTATTTAATCCCTAAATCAGTCAGTCAGTCAGTCAGTCAGTCAGTCAGTCAGTCACTGAAACTGGTATTAAGTTGTTTAACTAAATCAAGTGTTATTTTTTGTGTGATTCAGGATCGAAGACTCGCACTAAGGACAAGTACAGGGTGGTGTACACTGACCAGCAACGCCTGGAGCTGGAGAAGGAGTTTCAGTTCAACCGCTACATCACCATGAGGAGGAAGTCCGAGCTGTCGCTGGCACTGGGCCTCTCCGAGAGACAGGTGAGGCTGGAGCGAAGTAAAGTTAGAGGTGTATGAGAAAATAGTGTAACCACACCGTTATGATCTTCCTGACTCCATCTGCGGAGGAATACCGTGAGACTCAGCTAAAAGCTCCAGTAAATGCTAGTAAGTGGCGTTAAGGAATCTTGCTGAACAGCGGCCACCATGGACACAAGTTGCAATCTCAGGATATTTGTAAACGCACCATGAGCCAGGCTGGCTGGCACCATCTGGCTTCACGAACCCTTACAACCGAGATCACACTAAACGGTCCACGACGCTGGTTATCAACTCGGTAAATCAACCCAGGGTTTCTCCGTCTGGTTATGAGTGCGTTCACATGAACGGGAAGGTGTTTACAGCATCTAACCAATCACAGAGATGGACAAGTCTACAGACTACAGACAGACAGGCAGAGCGGCACATTTTACAAAGGAAGAGTAAACTATATTAGACAAATACGAAGAAGTTAAACACTTAATCAGACTAAAAGTAACACAGTTGAAGCTGCCAGATGCAGGAAGAACAGCTGGCAAAAGAAAAAACTCCTGATGCGTGAATGCGTAAATTAACAGACCTATTCATTTAACGGAACACTCAACAGTCTGATATAGTCATCTAGATATAAATAGCTTTTAGATGTGTTATGGTAAATGGATTACACTTCCTTATTACCAGCAAGTAACATGCGGCGTGTATGACTATTTCAGCCTTCTTTCAGCAGCGTCCCCGTCTCAGGCGGTGTGAAACGGACTCAAGACCAAGTCAAAAAATAAATATAAAAACATAATTCAAAGCGGTAAACACCCCCAGCATGCAGCCAGCTGTCCCTCCTGCATTAGTCAGTTTAAACTGTGTTGTTTTCAGTCTGATTATGACTCTTCTTATGTGTGCAATATTATCATACAATCCGCGCACCGAGCTCTGATTGGTCAGTAGGAGGTGCTTTTATACGAGTTGATCTCTTATCTGGAACATAACCTGCTCTGGAGCAGTTATCATGGTGATCTATCCCAGTAAGAAGTGATCCACCTTCGTTGGACGGAAAACCCTGAAGGGTTAACCCTGAAGTTACCTCTCTAACGCCAAATCCTGCTTCGTAGTACAGACCTCTTCTAAGGCTGTATAGCACCAAAACCCCAGAGGGCACTGGATTGAGCAAGGGGCGTGTTTATGAAAATATGACGTATAATGTGTTAGTTCTTCTTTCACATAAAGTCACATAGTCACACTTTAATGACTGGGCCCAGAAAACATTGAGAAACAGCCTGCAAATAACTCAAAGGAACGGCAAGAAAGAGCTCCTTCTTTTCAGGAATGAGATCTTGGACACCCACTGGCTTATTTTGATTGACCCTTCTTGTCTCTGTTTATATGTTTTTGTGAGGTGAGAGGTGCAACTCAAACTCAAATACAGCTATTGGTAGAGTACCTCAGGTCCATGTAGTTGTTTGGTGCTGTATTTTTCTTATTGTCATGGATATAGTTAAAGTTGAAGTAGGCGAGATTGGAGCAAATATGACTAAAAAAAGTTATTTTTATAAAACGGTCACTATATCGTGACAGTAGGACATGAAACAGGTAACCTGAAAAAAATCATGTGTCCTGTGGTGCTCCTAACGGCATCTGTATGATTTCACAGACCGGAAGAAAACAAGCAGTAAGAGCTGATCTGAGGTCTCGTGAACTCCGACCAAACGGTCAAACTAGGCAGCGCTGATCAAAGATGAATCAATATTCTGTTACGTTAATGTCTATTTCTCTCCTCAGATGTTTTCAGAATCATCTTGTAGCACGGTTTAGCTGGAAAATGAGAAAGTTTGTGACGCCGCCGCCATTGTGAAATCTGGTGAAGGAACACCAAGTTCCAGTCACATGACCGGAGCACAGCCAATAGGAACGCTCTCTCTCTCTGAAATGACCTGTGATTGGTCAAAGTCTTTATTAAAGCCTGAAAGCAGAGCCATGAGGAGGAGCAGAAGTCTAGTTATCTCTCAGAACACTTGAATTACAATATGCTGAAAGGTTATTATGGGACTTTTGCCCAATGATGCCAAACATATATACTGACTACTGCAGCTTTAACGCAGCACACATTAACAGAACGTTCTTCAACAATCCCGTTGGGAGAAACCTTCTGTAGAAAGAAACAGCAGAAACCTCTATAAACCATTATGCTATGTGGCCATAAAGCGTCTCGCATAAGTAGTGTTAATGGTGAATCCCTCATTCTCGCTCTCATGTCATGATGCTGTTGTTGTTATCTCACTACTCATTCTGCTTGTCGAACCCACAGTTGAGTGCAACTAATCCATTCTGGGAAAGAAGGAAATTGCTCAACTTAAGCAGAGGCAGAAGTGCGTGAGGCAGAGAGCGAGAAAATGTACACAAAAAAAAGTCGTCATCCACTTGATAACAGACGAGGCTCAAAAGCGTGAGAACGGATGATGCATCATAGTTTGCTGTTTCTGATCAATATTTAAGAGCCCGCATACCTAATAAATATGTTTCTGATGTTGCTATCTCAGGTGAAGATCTGGTTTCAGAACAGACGTGCCAAAGAGAGGAAGATAACCCGGAAGAAGCTGCAGAACTCTCAGCAGGCCTCCACAACAACACCCACCCCACCGGCGCTGGGTGGACCCGCTGACACCCACATCAACACCAGCCCCAGCAGCAACATTTTGTCTGATACGATATCGGAGGAATACTAAGGGGGGACTTCATCATGGAAGACTGATACAGCGTGAAATATGTACATAGCATTATTTTTTTTTGTTTTTTATATACCACAGAATGAATGAAGATGATTCACATCAACATGATGTTTTAATGCTGCACCTCCTCCTGCCTTTCACAATGACGAGCACTGAAACATGTCTGTTGCACTGATCATCTCTGATGGGCATTTGCCAATCACAGGACTTTTAATGTGTTAATATACGTATATGGATCATTTTCAGCACTAAGATACTGATTTAAAGGACAACGAGTGATTGGATAACTTGAGTTCCTTCTTCAGCAATAGTTGTTTAAAACCGCAATGAAAAAGCATTTCAGTAGTTCTTCTTTCTTTGACGTTTCTTTAATGTTGAAATTTGTCTGAATCTTGTTGGATAAAAGTGACACTGCCTATCTACAGTCAAGCATCTGCTTTGTGAGTAAGAAAAAAAGGTCTAACCTTAACCCCATTTGACGTACAGGAACTGCATGAGGAAATGCGTCTCAAAATCACACATGGTCTAAAAATAAAAACGAATGTAGATTCTGCAAACATGTAAAAAAACATAAGTAGATAAGATAAGATATTCCTTTATTAGTCATTTGCAGTATACAGCAGCAACGTGGATATAGTGCATAAACAAGAAGCATCAGTAAAAAACAAAAATGAAGATACAACACAGTGCAAAAAGCAAAACGAAAGTAGACAGACATATAAAATATGAACAATTTAAATAGAAGAAAATAGGAACAATATTGACAATAAACAGATGATTAACATAATTGCACAAGTGGAAATATTATATTGCACAGTGAAAATGATGCTAATTCATCTTTTTATTAGCATTTGAATTTACACAAATAGAAAGATAGCAAAGAGTTTGTTACTACGAAGGAAAGAACGGGGGATAAAACATTAAACAAGACGTTCTTTCTGTTGAAATATTAATGCAGGATTTATTATGGGAATAGATCATTAAAAAGTATAAACCAGTGGGTTTTAGATAGGCAGGAAGGCAGCTGTGTATGGCGTAATGGTGAACGCACAGAAATGTAAAAAAAGAAACAAGGAAATAAAAGCAGGGTGATTTTGATATGAAAACATTCATCATTTGGCATTTTCCATTTGGAAACTTGGACTTATATCTTTTTTGTGTGTTTTAGCTCTAACATTGTGATAACAGCAAGGAACTGAGAACAAAAACGTGTTTTAAAAATGACCGTGTGGCTTAACATGTTCAGACAGCAGTGTTTAGCCACATCCTGAAAAAGAGCTGCCTCATGACTCGACCATCGACCGACGCTGTAACGCTAAATACTCAATTATACTTTATCACAGTATTGTATAAGTGAAAAAAGCCATTGCTTATCTCGCCTTTTGGGACTCACAGTATGTATGAAATGTTAGTGGACACTGTACATGAAATGTTCACACGCTTTCAGACTGCTCTTGTTTGTAAGACACTTTAAAGAGGAAGGAAATGTGGCAAATGTGGCAATGTAAATTTAGTACTGAGCAGTCGGCCGAGGATTTTCAAAATAAACTACTGTACCACCAACGTTGTGCAACTATTTGTCAATCAAAGTGTGCAGTAAAGGAATTCCCCTGTTTTCTCTTTAAACATAAATCTCACTAGTGTGCTTGTATTTAGTAAGTTTAATGTTGGTTTTACTGCACGTTATATAAAAAGCATGCTCAGTGCATACTGTAGGTTTATTGATGTGGCTTGTGTTTTCTGTTTTCTGTTACTTGGCAGTAATGGTACCAGAGTTTTGGTCGGAGACGATAACGTTTCTCTCTGCGGAGCCCCGTCACTTCACAAGATACGGAAAACCTCTGTTGGTCTGGAGGAGCTGCAGCAGTTATTTCTGACCAAACGTCCACTAAACATTCACTAGATATTCTCAGAGCTAAACTAACTCTTCTGCAGTGTGGAGTGAGCAGCATGCACGTGAGGTGGAGCGAGCTGTGAGGAAGGCAAGCAGGCAGAGGAGCAGAGGAGCAGAGTACAGCAGAGACTCCGGCCCTGGAGACCAAAGCTACGGTCTCCTCCGCGTCCTCCGACCGCGGCCAACACTGTTTAACAGACGGGCTTCACTAGATACAACCAAGAGGTTTTGGTGCTTCTGCGTAGTTTGTGTTGGAGTCTGAGTCTGAACAGCGTAGCCACACGCGAGCGCGCATGGGACACCGACCCAGATTGATTTATATGTGTACTCGGTTTTCTCTAAAAATGTTTCAGGTGATTGTGGTGCAGTGAAAGCAGACGCCCTGTGCTGCTGAACAGAAAACAGAAAACACAAACCACATCGATAAACCTACAGTATGCACTGAGCATGCTTTTTATATAATGTGCGGCAAAACCAACAGCAGCTTAAACTTACTAGATACAAGCACACTAGTGAGAGTTATGTTGAAAGATAAAACGGGGGAAATCTTTTACTGCACACTTTGATTGACAAATAGTTGCACAACGTTGGTGGTACAGTGGTTTATTTTGAAAATCCTCGGCCGACTGCTCGGTACTAAATTTACATTGGCACATTTGCCACATTTCCTTCCTTTCCTCTTACCTGTCTACCATACATTTAAGAGATAAGCTTCTTAATAAGTTCATGCTGCTAGTGAGGAGTGAACCGATGGTATAAAGCTTTACCTGCCCTCAAAAATGACTTAATTAATACACAGATTTAATGAAATTATAACCTGAGATGACCTCTGTTTAATTGTATATTAAACCATACAATAATATAGTCACATTACAGGATGATCTTTTCAAAGAAACCTTAATACACTTCTTTACATTCACACTGTTGGGCAGTAGAGATGTACTGAACAAATACTGAATATGTACTGAACAACTGAATATGTACTGAACAATCTTAAAGTATTTACTTTCTTTACACATATTTGACAAATTCTTTTAAATAGTTTTAAATCATGAAGGATATCTGACGTGACAAGGATTGAAGAATTGAAACCAGCCACCAGTCTTGGTTTTTATAGTTCAATAAATTTGGCACGGCAGAGTAACATCACATGAATGTGTCACGACAATGATAAAAATCACCTGGTTTTTATGAGGAAAAAAATAAATGTTTAATTGTGTGTTCAACCAAACCTATCAAGAGCTGCGGTGCAACAGTATAATCTCTTTAGATTTCCATATTATAAGTATTAAAAGGGCTGCCGGCTTCAACAACACTGAACAATTTGGTACCATTATGATTATTGTGTTGAACGAATGGCTGACTGATCAGATGTGCTATAAAGGATGCCGGATTGTTGGAGCAGCTTTATTGCACTTTTCCTGTGTTGTCAATTATTTGCTCAGTATGTCAGTCAGAAGTTCAACTGAGTTTCAACGAGAGGGTTCAACTTTAAAAAAAAGATCTCAGGTGGTTGTTTGAGGACAACTATCATGAACCATAAACACCAATTTTATAGCTCAGCTGATCAGCTGATTGGTAGTGCATGGTGGTCGACCTTTAACCTCAAGCTATCAAACCAAACCAATCATGTAACTTCTCTCTTTATTAAAAGCACAGCAAGTAAACAGCTAGAAATTGCACGGTTGCACCTAATATACATACATATATATATATATATATATATATATATATATATATACAAAATTAACATTGGTAAATCTTGTTGATAATAGATGCTTCTTTATATATTTCATGTACAAACGAAGTTAGCATAACATGTAAAATCACACTGTAAAAAGTTATTTCATACAAAGAGGTCCTTAAGTGTTTCAGAGGGCGATACTAAGCTGAGAAAAGAAGGGTGCCCTGAGGATCAAAGGTCTGGCTGTACACTTCCTGACACAGTCCACGCCCAACCAACAGATGCAATCGCATCTGATTACAGCTTAAAGGAACACTTCCCTCCACTAAATGATCATTTGTATATCAGTTAGCCACACCGTGTTGCCTTGAATTCTCTGAGAAAACTTTGTTTTTGCCTCCACGGTTCGACGGAGAATCCACAAACGGAGACAAGTCTTGGTGAATTTAAATGTTGGCCGCATTTAACAACAACAAGAACTAGATCAAAACTTTACGCAACACCTGCAGTATAATCCAAGTCTCATTTATTATCCAGCCGTACGCTCACTACTTTTCCAAACACAGGCATCTCCACTAAGTCCGTACTATTTAAAACACTTCACGCCTGCGCAAACGTGAGACTGTTTGTGTGGAAGTATTATAATAAGACTTGGTTTATACAGCACGAGTTCAGTGAGAGCCTGTAAAAACGGATGTTTTGATATAGTTTTGCTGTCATTAAACGCCCCATTTACTTCAATTCATCAAGACTTTGCTCTGTTTTTTAATTCTCCGTTGAACTGTGGAGGCATGCAAGAACGTTTTCTTCAAGAATTGGAAATAAACACGGGGTGTTTACAGGATATTAATATACAAATGATCACTATTTGTTTCTGCCTGTGTTGTTTATAGTTACGTCTTGTGCGTGGATCCAGGCTGGATCTTTTAGAAGAGGCATGAAAACCAAGAGTCTGAGGGATATTTACATTAGTTAACAGAGTATCTTACAGGAATGTGATGGGTACTGTATAAGATGTCTGTGGTCTCACATTCTTAATAGTTCATGCTGAGACATTGATGCAGAATACACTGAGCAGTGAGACTACAGGGTCGCAGCCAATACTTAAAAACGTACATTTTCTTGTGTATCATTGTCTCTTTAAGTCTGACTGACTCTGAATCTGTTAACATGTTATATTATGTTGTTTTATATGATTAAAGCACTCTTTTAAGCAGAAAGTTACTGAGAGTTACTGGTCCTGTGTGAGCTTACATTCTATCATTGAACATGCTCTGTGTTTTATCCCTCTGTCATCGGCTCATGGCACAAAAAATTGGCTATAAATTTCATATTGATCTACTTAATCTAGTCCTCAAAATGCATGTAGTTCAATTCGATTCCAAACAAGTTTGTTTTCTAATGATAAACCTTTTTGACAGTTGACCAACTGCTTAATACGAGATCATGAAACATCGATGTCAGCAGCGAGTGCGTTCAAACGAAGCCACAATTACATAGGAAACGTGTCAAACCGATGGTGTTAAATGATAAACACATTGCGTGCTCGCAGTGAGACAACTTGTTAGTTCCTCACGCCGAATTTGTCTCTCTCAGTTCTCCCCCGGTTTCAGTAAAGGAGAAAAAGAAAGAGAGCAACATCCTCTTTTAAAAGGTGTTCCTCCTTTGCTGCCAACTCTCTTTATTAGGAAACAACTGCATGGACTGTAGTTGCAGACAGCTCTGAGATATAATGTAATTAGATTGTATTCTACAGAATATGTGTCTGCATCTACTAAAACAGACAAAACTACACAACCCACTCATATTTATCATTGCATTAAAGACACAAGTGTAATAAAGGTGCTCTTAAAAATCCCCCTCTGCAAATGATAAACCGATTTTGTAAGAATGAAATGCACACGCCTGAAAAGAAGCAGAAGTGTTTACGTCATGGAAACAAATACGTGGTTAACTTCCTGAGAGACAAGACTTTATCTGACGTTCAAGAGAGACAAAGAAAGATATGCAGGGTCAAATATGAGATCGACTCGCACACAATAAATCTACACTACTAATGCAACATATACTCTGCCCCCTCAATTAATCCGCCTGGTTGATAAATACATTTTTAATCGAAGTAAGTGCAAACTTCATCACTTCGACATAAAGTTAAAAAAGTAGCCATTTTAGATGACATGTAAACGGAGACCAACATGAACGTACTGATGACATCTTTTCAGAGCACATTAGAGTATTGCTCATAGATAGATAGATGCACTTTAAAAAGAAAAAAGTGTATGCTCATAAATTAGAAACAAGTGAAAACAAGATAAAGGGAGGATTGTAATAATAATGTAATGTAATACTGTAATTAGAATACTTTAAAAAATATATATTTCCCTTAAGAAATTGTTAAATAGTCTACAAAACTGAGGTGATACCTCAGTGTCCGGTCATAACCCAGCAAAACAGTAAAAGCGGTGAATAATAATAAAAATATCTATGAGTGATACGAGATATTTGTGAAAGACAAACATGTCCTCCATCTGCCTCCAGTGGTGCACTCTCTGTGAATCACCTGGTCTTACGGACCATGGCGTACACACATTCATCTGCTGCTGGTACAACAGTCTGCCGCCGGGGTCGATCTGAAAACTTGACCTGGCCGTACTCCACCTCAGTCTCCGCTCTCTGCTGCACCTGCCTCCCGGGCCGCTGCAGGATATTGACATCAGCGTAGGTTAACTCCTGGTCGTCGTCTTCTGCTGCTGCTGCAGTGAACAGAACAAGTGTCACAAACATATATAATACATAATGACTAGTTATACTCAGTATTTGTGGAACAGGACATGTGATTGTGATGCAATGAGAATATTACTAACAAGACCAAGATGTTGCAGTGCTAGTGAAATGTGTGTGTCTGCAGGCATGAATACTTCTCACACTGTATTAAGGAATCTGATGTACACATTTATATGCCGGTTAAATCACTCTGAAAATGACATAATCTTGCCGTTGTCTAACATCAGATTCAGCACTACACGATATAGTTCTTTATATGTAAAGCATTGATGTATGTATATATTTATATTAATATTTATATACATTTTTAATATCTTTTAATCATGACTTTTTATAGTGCTTCCTGTATTGTAATGTATTATATGAAATGTATTGTTGTTGTTTTTTCTTTTTTCTTATCTGGACCTTGAGTCTGCAATAAAGTTTGACTTGAATTGGCATTTACTCAAGTGGAGAAAACTAGACTTCTGCTCCTCCTCATGGCTCTGTTTTTTTTTTTTTTTTCACAATGGCAAATACATAGTAACAGCAGAAAACATTAAAAACATTTACATACAGAAGAAGCAAAGCGAAAACATAAACAAAGAGCTGTGACGAACAGGACAACAGAGACGAAAAAAAATATATATAAAATTAAAAAAAAAATGAAAAAGACCACGCGAGAGTATGACAATAATTTCACTTAAAAACATTAAAGATATTGCATACATTCATTGTTTTCATTGCTTTTTTGTTTTGTGAGGAAGAAATCGTTGACGGATATAATTCCATTTCTTTCATGCTTTTTTTTGGTAAATTTACACATGTGAATGTGGACGCGAGAATTAAAATTAAATTAATAAGAAAAAATGCATCACTGTCTTTGTCACTGTAACCATAGCAACCAAATATAATTTTTCTTAAGTACAGTGCAAAATCTGAGGAAATGTTAACAAGTATAAAATGACTGACTCATGGCTCTGTTTTCAGGCTTTAGAACATCTAGCCCGTGACGGGAGACTTTGACCAATCACAGGTCATTTCATTGAGAGCGCGTTCCTATTGGCTGTGCTCCGGTCATGTGACCAGAACTTGGCGTCACAAACTTTCTCATTTTACAGCTAAACCGTGCTACAAGATGATTCTGAGAACATCTGAGGAGAGAAATAGACATTAACGTAACAGAATATTGATTCATATTTGATCAGCGCTGCCTAGTTTGACCGTTTGGCCGGAGTTCAGAGTGATTGACAGCCGGCTTTCATAGACAGCAGATGCTCAGCAGACCTCAGATCAGCTCTTACTGCTTGTTTTCCTCTGGTCTGTGAAATCTTGCAGATGTTAGGAGCACCGGTCTACACCGGATTTACTTCAGGTTACCTGTCTCATGTACTACTGTCACGATATAGGACCATTTTATTAAAACAAATAACTTTTTTTAAATCATATTTGCTCCAATGTCGCCTAAAGTTGAGGTACTTTACTTGAGTTTACTTTTACGTCACTTTGTTCTACTTTACTTCACTTAAAATGAGCTCCACATTAACCAACTATAGTAAAATTCTGCTTTTACACTCATGCATGAGTAATAATAATCTAACGGTATAACAGTATAACAACAGACATGTTTCTGCACTGAATACTTTTAATACTTTGAGTACATTTTACTGATTGTACTTTTTATTCAAGTAACATTTTCAATGCAGGACTGGTGACTGTGGTATGTTTATGTTTATATATTGTGCACTAATTAAGACAAACATAACAAATAAATAAATAATAATATACAGTGCAGTGAGAGGCGACAAACCCACTGGGTTTCCACCTAGAGACAAGATTAATATACAGAGATAATATGACTACAAAATAGTGATGAAAAACAGAACAAGATATATATAGTAATAACAATAACAATACAATATATTCAAAAAAAGAGGAAGTGTGCATGATGTGAATAAGCAAATGTGTATGAGTGTGCATGATTAGTACATTGAATTCTGGGAAATAGTAATCAAACAAAACACTAAGTGAAAAAAGAGATATTATTATTAGTATTACTATTTTTACTTTTACTTTTAAAGGATCTGAATACTTCCTCCACCGCTGAGCGTTTGTACAGTGGGCTGTTCAAAGAGAAGTGTTTTTCTTGCAGAGTTAGAATAAAACACTGAGTGTCGCAGAGTGCTAGAGAGAAAATAAAGTGTATTTCCCAAAATGTGAATCTATTTGTTAAATCTATAAATAGAGGAGTAAACTGTGAATGCAATGAAGGGTCAGGAAAAAGGAAGTTTTATTTGTTTTTTACCTTTGCCACCTTGCTTTTTCTTCTGAGCGCAGAAGTAGACAGCCACACCAACCACTAACAGAAGCACCAGTGCAGAGAGTACGCCAGCCATTATTGGCCAGTTGTCTGTTTTCAGTAAAGAAAGACACAAGAGACACACAGATCTTCAAGTCAACATACAGGTGTTTTTATGGAGACGGGTAAAGAAAAGGGGGGAATGACTTGAATGAATCCACTGCAGGAGAGTTAGTTTTCACTTACTAATGTACCATGGGTCATCTCCGGTCACAGTTTGATTGGAGGATGTGATATTAGTACAGGGGCTAATAGACTCTGTGATGCCAGTCTCCTTACCAGCAGAGGAGGATTCTGTATTCGTGGTAGGAGCAAGAGTTGTTGTTGGCTCAATACACAGAGTATTATTGGCTGCAAACACCCACTGTGATATGTGCGTCCCATTGGGTGAGGTGCAGTTGATGTATATGTAGCCTGTTGGAAAGACACAGATTAATGTCTGATGTACAGTTAATCATCACAATAATCAGACTACTCATGTCCTCACTCACCACAGGTAGATATCTCCTTCCCATCTGAGACCCTGCTGACGTTGTTCCTGACTGAGCAGACCAGGAGTCCTGAGACGTGTTGTTTCAGAGTGACGTTGTTAGTCTCAG
Organism: Sebastiscus tertius; assembly: GCA_916701665.1. Lineage (NCBI taxonomy): Eukaryota > Metazoa > Chordata > Actinopteri > Perciformes > Sebastidae > Sebastiscus > Sebastiscus tertius. Next base: position 78 of record CAKAOH010041310.1, on the reverse strand, counting down.
GATTTCCAGAGAGGAGCTCAGCGTCCGTCAGTGTGCGTCCATCCAGAGTCAAGCTGTACTGAAGACTTTCCCCTCCCT
>CAKAOH010041309.1:5539-69827 GCA_916701665.1 Sebastiscus tertius | reverse complement strand
GTGTGTGTGTGTGTGTGTGTGTGTGTGTGTGTGTGTGTGTGTGTGTGTGTGTGTGTGTGTGTGATGTGAATATTGGATTGACCTGGTACTATTTTAAGATAGTTAAGCCAGTTCTGTCAAACCTGTTGTAATAAGCGGGAAGAATGTGGAGCAACATGCTGGACTGTATGTAGCCTATAGAGGGGAAAGTAGAACATTATATATAGATATAGATATAGATCTATATCTATATCTATATATATATCTATATCTATATCTATATCTATATATATATATATATATATATACACATTATGATGAGCAATAAAGTATTCTCTAATAAAAGTGGAGAACTTTCTTAGAAGAAAGAAGCACTGGATTAGGTGGGATGGGAATCTCTAACCTCGAGGATTTTCTTTCAGGTGATTTGATAACATCAATTTTCAAACTTTATTCTTGTTTCAGCTGGCTAAGATTCACATTTACCTTTTCAGGTATGCTTTGTGGTTGATTTTTTCTATTCTATAAAAGTATATTTTTTGGGCTGTCAATCGATTAATCATGATTTATCGCAAATAAATCGCACATTTTGTATCTGTTCAAAACTTTTTATTGGACATTATTCTGACTGGACTTTTTTTTTTTTTTTTTTTACTTTGTTGGGACTTATTTTCTGACATTTTTCTGACTTTTTTTGGACAATTGTTTTTGACATTTGTTCGGACATTTTTCTGACTTTTTTTTTAACTTATTTCTGGCTTTTTATTGGACATTTTTCAGACTTGTTTTTGGACAAAAGCCCTCACATATTTACATATCTGGATGTCCATGCCGTTTTTTCCTCGCTGAAATGTATCGTACGTTTGGAGCGTTATTTAACCTCCTTCATAACAAGCTAGTATGACATGGTTGGTACCGATGGATTCTTTAGGTTGTCGAGTTTCATATGATACCAGTATCTTAGCTCTAGCTTTAAAACTGAGCCGCTACAAACTAAAAATCACCAGTTGCGTTAACGCGTAAAAGAAATTAGTGGCGTTAAAACAAATTAGCGTTTGATTTGACAGCCCTGATTCCATTCTTTGCCTTTTCAGCACAATGATTTGAATGTATTCGATTGATTTGTATTGCTTTTGATTATTCCACATCTGAAATCTGTTACTTTATGATGTACAGTATACATACTGTATAGGTATTATCTTGAGTCAGAGTTGGATGGTTGCACGTGTCCACTTGGTTGAAGCCAGAAGCTGCCGGTGGGACCAGGACTATTTCCTCAATGACACACCTGAGTCTGTTTGATTCCTCTGTACCTGAAGAAGAGCCAAACTGTGCCAATATGTTGTACTTTTCTCAATGTAATAAAGAAGAAAAAGTGGGATATTGAAACATACAATCACCATGTTCTATAAATGCTTTGTAAATCCATATCATCTGTCAAATATTTAAGGAGAAACAGACATAAGAGATGACAGAGAAATGGACTTCAACGTCAGGTTTTCTTGTATGAGCTGACCGTTGTCTATTAGATCTCACAGAACTGACTGGGCGGCCTTAAATGCTCCGTGCTCACTCTTCTCTCTGCATGCTGATGGATTATTTGCTGCTGTTTCTGCTGCTGACTCCACCTCATTCAGTTCTGCTCTGTTTGTACTCATCCTGCAGGGTCTTTGTTCCTTTCTTCCCGAGGGACAAACCATTTGCTGTTCTCCTTGCATGTTATTTATCACGCTCATGTATTTGATGCTCTAATGCTGCTCGGAGAATCCCCAGAAGTATATAACCATACCGCCAAGTCACTGTCTGCCTCTACTTTACATCTAACTAACTCTTAGAATATGTGAATTTATGTTAAATAGGTTTCTGTTACAAATATTTTCTTTGTATTTCTGTTTCTGATTCGTTTCTCAATCACAGCGCCATCAGCTTCCACCAAATATCCGTCTTGGGGTCTGTTTGGTTCCACCTGATTTCAGTTTAAATTTCTTGGAGATGTATCTACATACTGGTATTGTGTTTATCAATTGAGCCTGATATCTCTTCTTCCCCTGGATTCATAGAGCTCCATTAAAACACCCCACATCCACCATCCTGCTGCCACTAAAACTCATTAGAGCACCACATGTGGATTAATCCGCCACTGAAAATAGTCCCCAACAAATGCACTATTTCCTGACTAACGTTTGATAAAAACTTCAGTGAGCAGCTGATTTAGGAAATAACTGAGACTTTTTTTTTTAAAGATTTACGTCTTCAGTTTGAACCAATGAGCGTGGAGCTGAAAGCCACAGATAGGAAGTCAGAAAGTGCTGCAGGGATGACGTATTTTTGTAGACCAACCAGGACGTTAGTAACGCCCTGGTTCTCTTGACAAAAAGCCAACGGGATTGTTCCATTGGGTTTTGGATTATTGCAGATAATAAGCAAACGTTTATGATACTTGTGTGTTTTGTTCAGCAAGATAATCTCCACAAATGAACACCACTTTAGGATTTTATGCAATCACCAGAAGTAAAAAGCTAACGTTGGGATATAAACGAGCTACACCGCAGTCGGATGAACTCAGAAAGTTGAAATTGTGTTTTTATTTTAGAAACAAGTCGTGCTTTTCCTTCGAGGCCAAAAAGAGGCTTGTCGCTGAAACCTTCTGATTCTGTAATGTGTCTTCGTTTTCAATTTGTTAAAGAGATTTTTAATCTCAATGAGTGTTTACTCCTGGTTAAATAAGGGTTAAATAAAAACATTACACAACGAGGCTGTAAAGGCGGACAAGTCGGCGAGTACACAAGTGGGATATTCACTGATGTATGTTATGTCATAGAACAAAACGTTAAAATCTCTTCAGCTTGTGTTAACCACAGACCTGATTTCTAACTAAAAACCCATTTAAAAAAACACACTGACTAAATTGGAGGTCTCCATCGACACCGTGTTCCAGGAGGTGGAATTTTTACCTGCATTGTAAAAGTAATACCACAGTGTAAAAATACTCTGCTACAAGTAAATGACCTACATTCAAAATGTTACTGAAGTACAAAAGTATTAGCATCAAATATATACTTAAAGTACCAAAAGTAAAAGTAGCCTATACTCATTATGCAGAATGGCCCATTTCACAATATTTATATTATGGTATATTATTGTATTATAATGATTGATGCATTAATGTGTTCATCACTTCAATGTTGCAGCTGATAAAGGTGTTCATTTTAACTACTTTATATGCGTAATAATGATATACTACTTAATAATACAGCACCGTTTATTAGTTGTTTTTTATGTAGTATTAAGTATCTGAATCTGCACATAGCTACTATCTAATACTGTCAAATAAATAATTAATTGAAGTAAAAAGTACACCATTTCCCTCTGAGATGTAGTGGAGTAGAAGTGGGCTATAAAGTTACGTAATAAGAACAGCACTTGAGTAGCCTACAGTCCACCACTGCTCGAGCACAACGTTGTTTACAAGAGCACAAGATCTAGTCTCTTAATTTTGCTTTCAAAGTGCACCAGATTGATGCATTTAACTTTAAAATGTTCACAATTTTCTGGTTGCTGTGAAAACGTGGAACAAAGACTGGGAAACATCTGGAAGGAATGTGTTTCAGTGTAAATTAATTTACTTAATTAAGTATTTCCGGGGTTCCAATTTCCTTTTATATCCTTAGTACTTTCTTGCCAGTATGGACGTGAAGTAGGTCTTAAATTGCATTCATAGTGGTCTTAAAAAGTCTTAAATTTCACTTGTTGAAACCTGGAACAGATTTAGCAAACGTAACTCACAAAACAAATTTTTAAAGGTGTGAAAGCCGTTTTTGACGTTGCTTGATTAGACTTAATTGTATAGCTCACGAGTTTTGCTGCTATGTTGTATCTTTATCCTGTGCAAATTCTGCTTTCCTCTGTATGCTGACTGATATTCTGGCAATCCAACAACCGTATGTGTGTTTTTCTTTCTGGTTGTTGTTTTAGCTCTCACTCTTTACCCTGAAGTGGTCTCCTGTTTTGCCGATATTGCTGTCGTCTGGCAGCTTTGCACTTGTTCTTGACATGTATCCCCTGTCTTTTTAAAAAATAAATAAATAAATAAACCCATTGACTTCCAGACGAGGAAACAGAAAGAGCTAGAATGCTAACTCATTTCTGGGATGTAGGACTCATCCCTGTAGCTCTGTTGAGAGACGGACTAACACATTTATTGGTTTTAGTCTTTTCACACATGGATTTATTGACGTTAAAAAACATACAATAACTCTGGCCGGGTCCATTAATTTAACTGTGCACTGAATCGATGAAGCATCTCACAGACCGATTGGCTTCAACCTGTCAGTATAGCCTCCAGCTGAAGGCCAGCGGTAGCCTCTGACCCTTGTTTGTACAGCCAGTCTTCTGAGACCATTTAACACATCGCCCTCGGAGCGTGGCCAGTTACACAGAGAACCACAGCCGGGTGGATTTGAATCAAAGCGTTTAGTTCCACTTAAGAAAGATCACTGTTGCTCTGCAGCTGAGGAGCCACACGTGCTCTTGACCTGTGAAATGGCCTTTTACATCAGCCTCCATTTGTTGATAGAATGTTATGGAGAGAGCCTTAACTTACTGTAGGTGAGAAATGCTGCTTCTGTGTCACTGCATGGAGCTGGTAAAGGGTCCATTTTAATATAATAATCGAGGATGAGGCAGCCATTATTGTGTTGTTTTCTTATTGTCAACAAATCCCATGAAAACATCCGAACCAACAACGTGTTAGCCCCCCCCCCATCAGGGTTTGCTTATGTTTGTGTGGGACAGTGTGGGACATGTTACCAAGGCTGAGAGGTAGTCTACGATTTAGATATAATGTCTGTCTAACTTAATAATGAACATTTCTGTTCTGCCCCTTATCTTGTAACATCTCTATGCTTTAATGCTCGAATGCATCGACAGATCTCTTTTTGAGCCGCACGTTTCTTGTAATACTCACATGAACTGTGTCGCTTCATGTCGTATTCCCTCCTGTGTGTGAATCTGAAAGATAACTGGCAAATTTCACAAACTACCCTCTGAGAATCGCCTTCCACCAGTTTCACACACTTGTAAGTAGCCTTTGTTGTAGTTGCATTTCTTTTTCTTTGTGGTAGTTTCCATCATATTCAGCCTAAATCTGCATATTTTTTTTTTTGTATAATTTTTTTAATTGAAAGAATATTGCAAGGCATATACAAATTACAGAGCAAATAAGTAGTCTTCTATTTTTCATCCATTTTTCCCTCCCACCCCTGACAATAAAGGAAATAACCAATATAACACTAATAGTTACAAGACTTAAGGTAGCACCTATGGTCTCACCTCTGGTCATGAGGGCTGGGTCAGGACCCAAAGAACTAGATGACGGGTACAAGCGGCTGAAATGGGTTTCCTCAGGAGGGTGGCTGGCGTCTCCCTTAGAGATAGGGTGAGAAGCTCAGTCATCCGTGAGGGACTCGGAGTAGAGCCGCTGCTCCTTTGCGTTGAAAGGAGCCAGTTGAGGTGGTTCGGGCATCTAGTAAGGATGCCCCCGAGGTGTTCCAGACATGACCAGCTGGGAGGAGGCCACGGGGGAGACCCAGGACTAGGTGGAGAGATTATATCTCCACACTGGCCTGGGAACGCCTCGGGATCCCCCAGTCAGAGCTGGTTAATGTGGCCCGGGAAAGGGAAGTTTGGGATCCCCTGCTGGAGCTGTTGACCCCGAGACCCGACCCCAGATAAGAGGTTGAAGATGAGTGATGAGTGAGTCTACTCTCAGTTTCAGCTTTGGGTTTTGCCTGTGCAGACTGCACTTATAGTTAAAAAGGTGTAACCAACATGAAGACCAGAGAGCTGTTTATGGGAGAAAAGACAGCAATTTTGAAGTCTTTCCATCACTTTGGTAAAGGTTCATCTATTTCTCATCAGTTCATAAAACTTTGTCCCAGAAATGTTTAGCCTCGTCTCTGTACTTTTTGGCAAATTCCAATCTGGCCTTCCTATTCTTGTTGCTAATGAGTGGTTTACATCTTCTGGTGGAGCCTCTGGTGTACTTTTGTTCCTGAAGTCTTCTGCGAAAGGTGGATTGTGATACCTTCACTCCTCCTGCCCTCTGGAGGTTGTTGGTGATGTCGCTGACAGTTCTTTTAGGGGTTTTTCTTTACAGCTCTCACAATGTTTCTGTCATCAACTGCTGATGTTTTCCTTTGTTCTACCGGTTCAACGTCTGTTGTTCAGTACACCAGTGGTTTCTTTCTTCTTCAGGACTATCCAAATGGTTGTACTGGCTATGGCCAATGTTTGTGCAATGGCTCTGATTGATTTTCCATCTTCTCTCAGCTTCAAAATTGCTGTACTGTACATAGTTTAGTCTTTTTAAAGTCTCAATAATTTGGTCACTGTCATTTTTAACAAACATTATTCAAACAGGAGGAAGTAGTGCATTTGTTGGGGACTATTTTCAGCGGCAGATAGTTGTTAGTAGATACATTCACTGTTGGTTTTGGTCTTTTCATGAGGTTTCTTGATAATACAAAAATATAGACCATCCTCAGTGTTATCATTTAAAGCTGCAGAACTGAAGCATTGAAGACGGCGATAACGCCGGCTGTGAAACAGAGTTGGTTGATGTAACCTGGATCATTCTGTTATTATGCCGTTATACTGTACATCATAAATATGCATGAACTCTCACTCCCCCTTAGATGGATGCATGGAGTACTCTGAGGCAGATTCCAGTGCACAAATGTTGCATAAAAACTTCTCCTCGGTGCTTCCACTGTCATCTTCTCCATCACTGATCTGCACTCGCTAACGCAACATGAAGTGCACAAGAAAAAGCCATTTGATGCTGAAGTTTTTCCGCGGTGTCCAAGCGGCAACATCCCGGATTATCCTCCGCATCACGGACATTAGAGATTGGACCTTTCTCACATTACATCCCTCCATCTCTCCAGTCCCCTACATTTCCTTTTGTGCTGTGCTTCTCTTTATCTTCTTCTTAGCTCTGATGTATGTCACACATTTCCATTATAAATGTAGCTTATATAGAATATGTCGTGGGCTCGCTACTCTCCAGATGGAGACGTAAAAATAACATCATGCACGTCTTAAAATAAGATGTTAAATGTGTAATGGCAGAAACATTCAGAATGCTGACAACACTGCAGATTCTGGTTGTGTATCAGTATCCGTGTGAGCCGTTTTTCAACTCCTCAATAGCTTATTGTGGATCTGAAAAAAAAAGTATTTATATGCATGTGTGTGTGTGCACGGTACATGCGTGGTTGAGCACTTTGTGGGCGATTTGTGCAGCAGATTCAAACCCCTCAGCACTCTCCATCCCTCTGTTCTTCTCTCTCTCTCTGTGTCGCTGTCTATCTCTCTCGCTCTCACTCCCTCGTTCTCTTTGAGTGGAGCGATAGATACACACTTAACAGCGAGTGAAGCTCCATTCCTGATTTAGGTAGATGTTCTTCTCTTCTTCTTCTTTTTCCTCTCTGTCAGTGCTGGGATGTTTCAGACATTCAGCCACGCTGATCTTCTGACTTCTTTTGGAGAATTCACTGGAAGCTAATAAGCTTTTTTTTTCTCAACAAAGTAGGAGAATTAAAGGATGTCAGGTGTTGTTTCACACATTTTCTCAGCCTTGTTTTTAATATATTTTTTTTCCTCTTTCTTCCCCAGGATAACTGTGCCAGAGTGCTGCTTGTTCGTGGAGCCGACAAAGAAGTGAAGAACTACAACAGCCAGAGTCCATTTCAGGTAGAGACCAAAAAAAAATCACCACTCTTTTTCACTGCTGTTTGCATGTCAGCGATTACAGAAGATCGATTTCAGCTTTCAGCGTAGGGAAAACATTTTTAGTAACAGCACATTTTTTCTTCGTCTCATTTGTTACCATGGCAACAGTGCAAAATGGTCAAGGTCAGTTGCAACAAGGGATTGCACATGTCTTTAATGGCCATTATTAGATTTGTTTCCATTAAACGGTGTTCAGAGGAGCGTCGAACCTCGACGGTGTCTGTTTAGTCGTTTAGCTTCTTGTTTAAATCGCAGCGTGTCGTCTGCAAAACATCAAACTTTGGCGAACGCTGAGGAAACAGCTCTAGCTGCAGTTTAGAGTTAACTTGTTCTGAAAGGGATTTTATAAAAGACAGTATGTAGGAAGTAATCCTTTAATTAACTAAAGGGATGATGTGAATGATCCAATCACTTCATGTTATGTTTCAGATATAAAACAGTGATTATACAGGAAGTACAGGAGTGTTTGTGCATAATTTTATGAGCTGGTGTTACATGTATGCATGTATGTTTGTGTTGGTGGTGGTTTGAGTGTGTACGCTTCAGCAACACATCCATCCCAGGAGGGAAAACCCCAGCAGCGTTAAGAGCTGCCTATCTGGGCATGATTGACTCATAACCTACGCCTGAGTTACAAAAGAGCCTTATTCAGGCAGGCGTTTATGAAAGGCAGTCCCACGGGGTCCTCGACTGTCCTCTCACAGCCACTCCAGCGGAGCGCTTCATTAGCTGGAGCGCTTCATAAAGGGACTGAAGCCCGGGCCGAACGGTAGATCACATCAGGGTGTTTGAACGTCGGGGGTTTCAACGTTTGCAGCCGTGACCTAGATCGAGTTTACATCCCTGCGTTGATGTTACGTGCAGCCTTATTTCTATTTGCGTGCAGTGCAGGATCCTGGATCAATACTCTGCTCTGTTGCATCATGCATTTGGAAGTATACCTTTAGAAAGCATCATCCAGTGAGGTTGTTCTCTGAAACATCACTTACACTGTATGTTCGGTACTGTTTTGTTGTACAGATGGGTGACATGTTAGCAGGAAATCTTACATAAATGATTTCACATGCACACTAGTGAATCTTATCCTGGCTTTGATGGTGTTAAACGTTTACATGGAACATGAGAAATATTCATATTTCTGTGTATATGATCCCAACAGTGTTGAGGTTTCTGCAGCAGTGCAGGCTCGTCCTCGTCTCCCAGACACCCAACAAATCTGTCATCTTGTCATCCGTCAGTTTAAAACAGGAAATGGTTTTTAGTCTGCTTTCTGCAGCCAACATTTTTGCACCGGCATTCAACCAAACATACAGCGAGAAATCTGTCTTAGTAGAGACACAAACAGCAGATCTTCTAACTGACAGCAGCACAACAAGCAGCCACTAGACATGCTGTGGACTCGCTCTTGTTTTTCGAGTGGAAAAAACTCGCTCTCTTGCTCTTACTATCTTTATCACTGTTGCACTCTCCACCTACACATGGAGCCAGGAGCTGAAGCCAACAAGTTTGTGCCTGTTTTCTGGGAAACAAATGCAGGAATGCAGCAGCTGAAGGTAGAAGAAGATGAAGGAAAGAAGCAAACAAATTACAAATTATAACATGTAAAGCATAGGAGTATACCAAAAAACATGAATATACCCAAACATTACACCATTATGTGACTCTCAAACATGTGATTCCAAAACCACAGGTATTAATCTGCTGCTCTAACAGCCTCCTCTCTTCTGGTTTCATGCTTTTCAACACATGTTATAACCTGGCTGCATTAGTGAGGTCCAACACTGACTACGTTTACATGCACACTAAAGCTCCACTGTTCTGAATATAACAAATATACTTATTCTTATAGGGGTCATGAAAACAACATATTCTGAATTAGGCCTTATTCCGAATGGAGCACTTTCCGATTAAGACGTGTGGGACATTATTCAGGGTTTAGGAGCATTCTTTGGACATGTGGGGTTATGTTTTTATGTTGTTTTTTTTTGTCAGTTTGATGCACGGCCTCTCGCCTGTTTACGGCCGGCTCTATGCATTATACGCAAAAAAAGCTAGCCGGCAGTTTACAGTTCTTCCTCACCAAACTTGGAGAACCATTTCTTTATGGAGCTGCTTTGTGCACATGTTGTAAAACAGGAAACGGACAAACACCAAGATAGAAGAACATTAATGTAAAATATCACTCATATTTCCCTTTTCCTAACCAGGAAAAAACAGACCCAAACCAAAAGTACTACAGTATGTGGAGAGGAGGTTCCACAAACTTTCGGCCTTTTAGTGTTTTAGCATGAACTAATGAATTAAAACTACATTTGAATGCCTCGATGTGGACACCGCAGACGTTTAGTAGTTCTGTTTATACTGTTCTCTTGGAGGATGCGTTCCATACATGCACATTCGATCGCTATGCGCTACCACTCGTAGCGTAGTTGCACTTGCTACGCTACAACAAATTGGAGGTATGCGAACGTCCACACAGAGCGGAGGTGTGCACCCTCTGATGATGAAATATAGGTCACCGAGCGGACCTTCGCATACTTGTGGACGTTGAAACTATGGCTGCATTCAAAACCGCCTACTACATACTACTGAGGAACGCAGTGAGCAGTATACAGTACATACCACATACTGCGTTCCTCAGTAGTATGCTGTATGGAACAGTTAAGTGATCTGTTCAGCAGTATGCTAGACGAGGCTGTAGCCTTTAAACCTGCTTTTAAAGCACTGGACAAGAAAACAAACTCGTACCACTATTACGATATTATCTGACAATACAACTTTGATGTTTTGTTTCTGTTCTGTTAGTTTACTTTATTAGATACTGCAGGTTTAAACTATTTATTCTAACAGCTCATGGTGAAGTCAGACAAACAGGATCATCAACGATCGTTGATGAAACTCAAACTGATTTTTCAGTTCCAGCAACAAAACAGTGGACTGATCTCCCTCCAGATATTACAGTGATATGTTGTCTCAGCAGGAGTCTCTCTGACCCGTCAGAGGCTGCTCTTTTCCTCTCTTCTTCTCTCTCCTCTTCTCTCTCCTCTTCCCTCTCCTCTTCTCTCTCCTCTTCTCTCTCCTCTTCCCTCTCCTCTCCTCTTCTCTCTCCTCTCTCCCCTCCCCTCTCCTCTTCCCTCTCCTCTCCTCTTCTCTCTCCTCTTCTCTCTCCTCTTCTCTCTCCTCTTCCCTCTCCTCTTCCCTCTCCTCTTCTCTCTCCTCTTCTCTCTCCTCTTCCCTCTCATCTTAATTAAAAATCTCTTTTTCAAGAGTGTCCTGGCGTAGATAGGCATCACAGTTACACGGTTGCAGATATAAAACAGCCATAACAATTGAAAACGAAGACAAATTACAGAATCAGAAAGGTGTCGAAAAAAACATTCATCAGTATTCAAAACATCTGCAGCCAGATGTGCTTGTTTCCAATTATTTAAGAAGCACTTTCAGTAAAGACATTCAGTGAGAGCAGCTCTCCAAGTTTCAGCCCATTTTGTAGCTGATTCCAAGAAGAGGAGCAGCAGACTGGAACGCTCTTTTTCCCAGTTTAGTACGGACTGTAACTTACAGACGGTAACTTCCCGTACGCTTTTTGAAGGCTGTAGGTCCGTAGGTAAGATGGAAGCAGACCGAGAACAGCCTTATAAATAAGAACACGTCTACGGGTGGACAAGGCAGACCATCGTCCCCGAGCATACAGAGAGCGGTGGTGTGTAACGGCTTTAACATTCTTAATAACTCTCAGAGCTCCGTGGTAGATGGTATCCAGCGTGCGTAGGCTCTGAGAAGATGCATGTATGTATAGAACGACGCCGTAGTTCAGCACAGACATGAAGGTGGCAGCGACAAGCCTCTTTTTGGCCTCGAAGGAAAAGCACGACTTCTTTTACTTCGTTTCTAAAATAAAAACCCAATTTCAACTTTAGTTTTTTCACCAGCTGCTGAATGTGAGGCTTAAAAGATAACTTTGGCTGAAGCATCATTGTCTAACTGAGTAGACTCTAAAGCAGCAGGGAGGATCAATATGTTGCTCTGAATAACATCTTATTAGTTTAATACAGACGTGTCCAGGGTGTTCCCCGCCTTCGCCCAGTGTCAGCTGGGATCGGCTTGATACAGAGAGATAGTTTGATATATGGCCAAACGTTGCATATAGTGTATTTTCATGTATAGGTGGAAGCGTTATTTGCATTTACAGCTGGTCATAAACATTTTCTCATTAGGGGGGTTACTAATGAGGAATCCTTTTTATAGCGTACCTCTTATATTTGTATGTGTGTGTGTTAATAATCTCTGAAGAGAGTGGGCACTCTGCACGCTTGTCAATTCGACCGAGAGGAACTGCTTGAAAACGCCGTCATTAGGAGCCAAATTAACAACTGGAAAGTGCAAATGTTAATAAAAAGCGATTGCCACAGCTGAACGAGGCTCCGCTCGCTGCCGCGTGTGCTCTTAATTAGGACACTGAGTGGGTGTGTGGCCGTGCCATTTGATAATATCATGTGTCAGTTCGTCGTCTGACTGTGTGTGTGTGTGTGTGTGTGTGTGTGTGTGTGTGTGTGTGTGTGTGTGTGTGTGCCACAGCTTAGCCTGATCACCATTGTTGCAGACAACAAAAGGGAAGCAAATTTGAGCAGAGCTGAAGCACAGAAAAACTCCCATCATCCTCTCTGAGTGCCCCATTCTCCAGATAGAGGGCTTTCAAAGAGATAAAAAAATCATTTTCTTTATTTAACAATCCCCCCTCCAACAATTGGTCACATCCTCTCCACTTCCTCTAACTCTTCTTTCGTTTCCCTCCAATCTAACCTCTGTGCTCCTCTAAGCTTTTCATCCTCTCTACAATAACTAATTTCATTTACCTCTCTTCTGCACTTTCTCCTTTCTCCATTCTTCTTATCTAATTCCTCCCTCCACTCCTCATTATAGTCATTGTCTATTTCCCACTTCCTTCCTCCCTCTTTATACATCCTTGCCCTCTTTGCCCCCCACACATTCTCTTGTTCCTCCCATCGCCTTTGGCACATACTGTACGTCACATGATTTCCCTCTCCTCTGCTTCTCTGTCTTGCCTTATTATTCAGAGTCACGTGCAGCAGAATTACAGCCACCGGTGACACGTCGTGTAGTACAATGTGCCAAAGTATTCACATTGAAATTCAAATGTCAAATTATTCCGGAGGCCCGTGTCATTAGGTCAGCTTTACCCAAGCATAAGCAGACATTTTAATATATTTTTTTTCAATGCATAAATAGTTCTATAAATAATGAAAGACAATTTGAACCCCCAATGAACAGCTTTGAGTTTTGGTGCCATAGCAACAATTGCTGAGTACAGCAGCCCAGGAGATGCTAGGAGGGAACTGGGAATTAATGGGAATTATTAGCAGCTACAGCACCTGAAACTATAAGAATGACTCAGAAGTTAACGGGAATACAAAAACATGCAACTATGGAGACGTTGAAACTGTTATGTTTCGTACAGTTTCATCCATGCAGAAGTACCGTAACGCTGTGGCTTGCATCACCTGTAGCATCATTCATTAAAGACGCTCTAATCCAAAACGTTTTACACCACGTACCACCTCAGAAAATATTACAGCGCACTTATTTTTCAGCATTTATTCTACTGAAAATCACTCCAAACAGCATGTTATTAAGAAGATGACATGATATGCAGGAGTTTGTGAGCCGTACAGGACTGACTGTATTCCATATACATGAGTTGAAATGTACATAACATCAAAAAGCTGACGTCTGATCGGTGTGGTATTTAAATGTAGCTGCGGCTCGTTGTCAGAAATGGATTACGTAACATTTTGATGTCTTCCATGTGCATTTTCAATTTACGCATAAAAAACGGAAATGTCGGAAATTCTAAAAAGTCTTGAAATATCGCACAAAAAATGTTCCTCTTGTCTGAGGAGGAAAAGTCTAAAAGTGTATCGATAAAAAGTAAAATGTGACTGATTTAGTGAATAAATGATGAGCATGACTCATCATGGGACTTCAACGTCCACTGAAGCTTCTGCTCCGTCTCCTCATCGCTCCACACACATCTGATGTGACCTTCCTCTCTGCTGCTCTTTTAATTAGGTCATCTTTTTTTGCACCCTCTTCACTTGCATTTTCTTTTGCCAAAAATCCGGTCAAAATTTGTGATACATTTGGATGGAAACCTGGCTCCTGTGAAGACACGGTTGTTCGGATCCACTCGAGAAACAAACGCTGGTGTTTCTGAAGAGAAAAGGTGATGGAACATTGAAACATGACCCTGATGAAGACCTTTCTAAAGTCATAAATCGTCTCAATAATGAATCCTAACCTCCGCTTTGCTTCCTGGTCCTCTACGCATGAGAGCCTAAAACTTGCAGTTTACACTCAGTAAAGAATGTCTACCAGTATTTCATTCTTGGTAATAAAAAGCCAACCTTCAACTGAATGAAGCTCATTTTGCTCTCGTGGAATCATTAAAGTAAATCTGTTGTACATCCTCCAGTACAGTAGCTTCTACTTGACTTATTGTGGCCTACTCTGGCTCAGTGGGTGTGATGAAGGAAAATGCAAAGATGCAAGAAGTTTGGTCTCAGTACTGGAGTCTGATTAGCTCGTAACCTCATTTGAATTGCCTCAGCGAGGACCAGCGAGGGTCTTTCCTCCTTCCTGTCCTGGACTTTTGTCTTTCATTGATCGCTGATTGATTTTCCGTCTCCGGTTTTGATCCGATAGACTTGTTGCCTCGGCTGATGTTCCACTCGGCAGCGAGCGGCTAACACTGCCCCCCTGCTTGCTTCTGTTATACACAACCATCTGTCTCCATGACAACCAGGGGAGAACAGGACGGTAATCGATGTGGGGGCGGTGATGGTGGAGAAGGCAGTAGTGGTGGTGGTGGTGGTGGTGGTGGTGGTGGTGGTGGTGGTGGTGATGGTGGGCGGTGGAATGATAATGAGGGATACATTGGGACTGCGTTTTTCTCGTTGCTTATTGGTTACCTGGTTTCATGTCATATTACCTCATCGTTACCTCATGAAGGCATCCAACCGCAGCCCCTCTGGAACCTCTGGAACCTCTGGAACCTCTGCAACCTCTGCATTAGATCAACTTTCACATCTCCTGTGTAGCGTCCTTAAATCTTAAACTTAACTTAAAGGAAAAAAACAACAAAATCAGTGCAGTGAAGCGCTGAGAGTTAATATGATTGGATGATAAGCATGCACTAATAACGGTCTGTGCTTCAGTGAACTGCACCGTGACTTCATCTGGAGCTCATCTCTTCCTCCTGTCCACTGCTGTGTGCTGAGAGACGCTCTCCTGTCCCTCCAGAGGCAAATACAGATGCTTGTATGTTGTTATCGTAAAGTCATTCTTGCTTTGTTGACAGGAAACAGCTGTCAGTCATAAATGTCAAAATACTGCAGAGGCCTGTGATGAATATGGATATGATGGCTGTTGTTTGTTGCTGTCATTCTACTCTGTCGACGCAAACTGTGCCAATCAGTCGCCTATAAACTAATGAGACTTACATTTTATTTTAACACCACTAATTTCTTTAATGCATTAACGCAACTTGAGATTTTTAGGTTGTAGTGGGATCAGTTTGTAAGCTGAAGTGAAGATACTGGTCTCGTATGAAACTATAAAACCTGATGAATCCATCGGTACCAACCATGTCAGACTAGCTGGTCATGAAGGAGGATAAATAACGCTACAAAATTACGCTAAATGTTTGCGAGAAAATAACTGTTATGTCCATGTCCAAAGGGGTCCCTTGACCTCTGACCTCCAGATGTGTGAATGTAAATGGGTTCTATGGGTACCCACGAGTCTCCCCTTTACAGACATGCCCACTTTATGATCATCACATGCAGTTTGGGTCAAGTCATAGTCCAGTCAGCACACTGACACACTGACAGCTGTTGTTGCCTGTTGGGCTGCAGTTTGCCATGTTCTGATTGGAGCATATTGTTTTTATGCTAAATGCAGTACCTGTGAGGGTTTCTGGATCAATATCTGTCATTGATTTGTGTTTTTAATCATTTTCCAGTAATACATATATACATACATTTGCATAAAGCAGCATATTTGTTCACTCCCATGTTAATAAGAGGATTAAATACTTAGCAAATCTCCCTTTAAGGTATATTTATCGATTGACAGCCCTAGTTTTTACCAATCTTTTTGTTTTATCTTAGTCTCCTCTGAGTCCCCCGACTTTGCTGGAGTACCCCTTTAACACTAAAGAAAAACTAGAGTTAATTACAGCTTGGCTTTCATCCATCAGTTAATTGCTGAGATCTCTAAAAACAGATCCAATGAGGCAAGAAACACGAGCAGTCAGACGGTCCGACATGTTGTAAACAAGCCAATCAACCTTTTTTGGAAGAGAACACGAAGGTCCCGTGAATGTTACTCTAACTGTCTGTTTTAAACAGGTTGCCGCCTGTTGAAACACAGATTTATGTCAAAATAAGCCGAACCTACTCGACACCTTTTGACCTTAGATCACAGAATCAGAACCTTTTGGAGAAAGTGACATCAATGGTAGAGCCTTGTGTGCTGTTGTATTGCCACAAAAACGTCTTGAGTGTGTTTCTCTATATACAGTATGCTGTTATAGTATCTCAACTGGCCAATACACAAATAGATTGTCTTTATAGTGTTGAAAGGCAAACTGTTACCACTTTACCAGTTGTTCAAACGTGTTACACATCCTGTTAGTTCTGCCTCAGTCCGTCCGAAACGACGGCTTCATCCGTCACTCTGTCATTCCTCCTGACGTGTTACTTCATCACATCCACCGAGCCGCTGCTGTTCTGGGATCAGGGGTTCCTGTGGGAGAGTATATAGCCTGTCAGGGATTTGTCACACATCGCGACTATACTGCATTATGGGAAATCCTCAGAGTGAGTGGGAGACCCAGCCAGCGTCCCCTCCTCCATCTCCCCTCACAGGAAACATCACATTCGCTACCATGAAGAAGAGCATTTATTGACTCACAGCTCAAGAAAACATGGAATATATTGTATATTAATGCAGCGTGTTGAAAAATTCAAGAGGACTGACAGAGTGCTGGTGGAAAACATCTCTGCTGTGCTTCCTCTCTGAGTTTTACTGATATGAAGAAGAGGTCAACTGTTGAGGGAGGGAGCAGCATTACTACTCAAGCCAACTTTAATAATACACCTTTTCTATCTCCTGAATATTTGTTCTCCAGGAATCAGAGCAGGCATGCTTATATAATGCTGCCGGGCTTCCCTTGAGGTGTGTGTGCACGCGCATGTGCGAGTGCATGAGTGCAACATATGAGTGGAAAATGAACCTGACTATTTTTACACCGATGGTCCTGACTCGAGGCGTACAGTAAAACCCTGTAACACCACCACGAGCTCTGCATGCAGAAACAACAGCGATACGACAACAGGCAGCAGCCTGAACTGGGTCACTGACCGACAGAACAACCTCTGCAGCCGGCTCAGCTCTTCGTCCCTCTGCTGCCTCCTGGTGGACACACACACAACATATACTGCTCTCTCTGTGTGATGCAGCCGGTGGATTAAAGAATTAAAAAAATAAAAATTGCTTTAAGTTGGTCAGAAGAAGATGAAGAGTTGAGGGAACATTAATTGGACACCAACTAAATATTCAAATTACATATAAGATACCAGAAAATCTGCAACCATAAATACGGTGAAAGATGCCGCTTACTGCTTTTAAATAACACCGACCTCTTCTCTTTGGGTTGAGATTTTACCTAATCTGCGACTACTAAATGGTTGTTTATTAGTTTTTACATCACTCATCTATCTATCTATCTATCTATCTATCTCTCTCTCTCTCTCTCTCTCTCTCTCTCTCTCTCTCTCTCTCTCTATATATATATATATATATATATATATATATCATTATTGAGATATAAAATGATCTATATCGGGATCAGACATTGAATTAAAATTATTTTGTCAAATTTAGATTTTGTATTGGAATATTTATCCGTTTATAAAGAAAAGAAATTTGTACTTTTGTGAGACATTTTTTATTCCTTCAATTTCTCTGGTGACCCCTCAGATTTATCTTGGGAGGGAAATACTGTCTTATAGGTGGAAACATCCGTATTTACATAAAAGTGGGGAAAAAATGTAAAAATATCAAAAACATTTCAAAAACATTGGATTTAGTTTGTTTTCTTGTTTTGACCGATGAATATTCTACGATCACCGCGGCTGCAGGTTCCTCCGTCTGAAAGCAGCAGAAAACTCTCTCCCCTTCACTGAAACATGTGACACGGCTTGTGCACGCCATCGTGTCATGTGTGGATCTTGACGCGTACACGTGTGTGTCATAGATTACTCAATTCCACATGATTAAAGCCACGAAGTTCAAAGTCGGTGTCTGTTCAAAGAGGAGGAAAGAACTCACATTGTTGTGATTAAGTAGCTCTTTCTTCTTTCTAAAATCAGTGAAGCTGCTTTCACTTCAGTATTAAACGTGCTTCAGGAAACAATCGTCTGCTTTTCCTTATAAGTTATTCTGCGGAGAAGCTTTCATATATAGAGAGAGCTTTGCTTAACTGATGCTGAGTACATGGTGTATTTTTATAGACAGCTACTTGTGTTCCTTTGACATACAATCTAAAAGAAGTAAAACCTGTATTTTTCTCTCCAGGTGGCCATTATAGCTGGAAACTTTGAGCTCGCTGAGCTCGTCAAGAACCACAAAGAGACAGATATAGGTGAGTAGCTCCTCTCTTCCTCTCCTCCATCCATCATCTATCCATCCATCTATCCCTCACCTATTCTTCCTCAGCCACCGAGCGCGTATTCCTGAATGTCCCTCGGGATACATTTCAAATCCCCCCCATGGTTTTGATCCTCCTAAATGACCTCCCGCTATAATCCCCTCGGCGGGATTATGAGAGCGTTGCCAAGAGGATGAAAGTTTACGTTTACACCAGGACGATCCGGGGCCGATTAGGCCAGGAGAAATGATCAATGCCTCCGCCAGTGGGAGCTCTGGTTTAGTGGGAGCCGATTGGTCGGTTTCCAGAGGTGTGGAAGGATTTGATGAAGTCGGCAGATGGATTCTTCTATTGATTGTGGTTGTTCAGTGTACAACACAATGCTCAGCTTCCTGCATATTGTGGAGGCTCCATCTAAAACATTTAAAGCTTTTAGGAATTATTTTTGTGTGTGTCAGACTAGATTAAGAGTCTGGAAAGTAGACAGCTTGATTACAGTCGCGACCGTGGTCTCTTTTGAACGATAGCTCTTTGGAGTTTATAAAAATCTAACGTAAGTGACACTGAACCAAATGTAGCTTTGTGCTTTCAATCCCTCTGTGGATGGTTTGAGAAAGAATAAATCTGTATAAGAATAAAAAAAATATACATGGAAATTTAAAGAGGAATAAATAAAATAATGAATAAGTAAATAAAAAAAATTAAAATATAAAAAGAAATAAATAGAATAATAAATAAGTAAATAAACAATGTGGAAATATGAAGATAAATTAATAAAAGAATAAAGGAGTTAAAAAAATTAAATATAAAGTGTAATAAATAAAACAATAAATTAATTAATTAGAAAATGTGAAATATAAAGAGAAATAAATACAATAATAAATAAGTGAATACAACATATGAAAATAAAAACATAAATAAAAGAGTAAAAAGTAAATAAAAATTTGAAAATATAAAGAGAAATAAATAAAGTAATAAATAAGTAAATGAAAAATATGGAAATATGGATATAGATAAATAAAAAAATAAAGAAAAAATTAATAACAATTTGGAAATATAAAGTGGAATAAATTAAATAATGAATAAATGTGGAAACAAAGATAAATAAATAAAAGAATAAAAAATGTGGAAATATAAAGTGAAGTGATTTTCATTTATTTTTTATATGTATTTATTCATTTAATTCTGTATATAATATTTATATATTTTTGAGAATATATATTTATTTCTTTGCATACACATTACTTAAATACTTATATTTAAATGATCTCCTGATTGGCAGGTTGGCACTTTGCATGGCAGCATCTGCCATCAGTGTGTGAATGCTGACATGTAGTATAAAGCGCTCTGAGTAATCGGAAGACTAGAAAGGAGCTATATAAATGCAGGTCCATTTACCATATCTATAATCTGTGTGTGTGAGAGGAACGAGAGGGAGGTGAGAAGACGAGAAAGAATTTTGAACAAATTCCATGTTTTGTTTTTTTTCATCTTTCTATTTATTACCTTTCGTTGCTTAGTTGCACACTTACTCACTTATGAAGTTCTGGAGAGGCAGATTGGCGACGGTGACACACTAATGCTCCAATTTAACACCTGATGGAGGGATGTTAAAGCCGTGCACGCAACCACACATCATTTACAGCTTCAATATACAGTAACATACAGTACAATGCACTCTTCTGCACGCCGCTGTGTGGATGTTGTCCAGCTGTGTCGATGGTTGAACCGATAAATGTTGCGTGAAAATAGAGAAATGTCTCCAGTGAAGTGAAGTGAAGTGGTTTGTGGTGCGGAGGGATAGCTCGGGGATTACCGGGCCTCAGAGAAAATGAGAAACAACACAAATAAATATATAAAGGAGGACAGAGAAAGATGACGGGGGGAATGAATGAAGAGAGATCTAATCTAATCTAAAGATGTAATCCTGCAATTGTTGCCCTCTCTCATGGACGCCACCCACCAGCCGTGCACGGCAGCGACCTGGTGAGGGGCTAAATGGGACACCGAGGCGGCGGCAGCGGTGCAGGATTACCCCCCCAAAAAAGCCTCGTTGCTGTCTACATCTGCTACACACCCCCACCTCCCTCCTCCCTCCTCTTCACACTGTTTCATCCACGAGTTCTGCAGCTGTGAGCGGCAGCCAGGATTAGCTAAAAGGTGCTCAGTCGGTCACCGTCCCCTCCTCTGTTGGACATCTTTGCTCTGTTTCTGTCCCGTTGTGGATTTGGGGATGGGACGTCTTTACTTCTGGATTCTCGATTGGCCACCATGGGTTCAGCCTGCTGCAAAGGTGGGTCCACCCCCCACTCCACCCCACCCCTACTACCCAGTACCCCGTACTCCCATCAGCCCTCTACCGCTCCACCTTAAACACTCACAGAACCCGGCCCACACCTTCTCCTCGGAGACAGCTTGTGTCGTGTAGAGCCTCTTACTGACATGCAGCTTTAGTGTGTTTTAATGTTGATCGCGCAGTGTGTTTGTGTGTGTGTGTTTGTGTGTGTTTGTGTGTGTGCGTGTTTGTGTGTTTGTGTTTGTGTGTGTGTGTTTGTGTGTGATCTAAACACCATAAGCCCTGTGGCTTTCACAGTTTCTCTCCAGATCCAGATGATGTAACAGTTCAGCCACACAGATCTTCTATCTTATTGCGTCATTGTTTTTAGACTTCACTACATTGTCCAGGCCGGACGACCAACCGGGCAGAGCTGAAATGGCCAATCTGGGCCCCCCAGACCATGGGTGGAACATAGTACAGTAGCGTCCACTCGGTCACATGACTCGGTCCCAACGTCACGTCATCGTCACGGCTTGGCGCTCCAGTCTCGGTCTGGGTCTCATTCACATGAATGGAGGGAGGGAAAAAACTCTGGATTCAGCTATTAGTGCATTTTACAACTTTTAGGACCTGATAATTTAAATAAGGACTATTAGAGTGTTCGTACTGGGGAGTTGATTCACCTCAAAAACAAATGATCCTCTGAGTTACAGACGTCTCTTTCTACGTCAGTCTATGGGGAAAAGTGTTTTTGGGCCCAATGCATCACGTGACGGACACGGAAGTTTCAGTACCGCCGTTTGGCCACTAAGAAAGTTGGGATCAACGACTGGAGCTCTTCCTGGGGGCTTGCCCCAGACCTCCAGACCCTAAAGGGTCCTGAACTGGTTAGATCCACTGTGTGTCCGATACGGGCGGGGGGAATCGATTCACCTATGTATCGCAATTTTTTTTAATTCCGATTTTGAAATCGATTTTTTTAACACCAGAATTTATATATTTGCTTCATCTGAGTCTCTGTGGAGGTGGAAGGAAGTTACCGCTTTTATTGTTGTAGTCTCAGTAATGTGATGTCATATCTGTTCCGTATCCGTCGACCAAAACAAACCTCAGAGAGCCGAAACGAGAAAGTATAAAACGTTGGAGGGTCTGCGTGGATACGAGCTGCACCCTCACATGTTAGATCCAGCGTGGTGAACACTACACATCCAGTAAAGGATGGAAACACTTTGGGTTTCACACATTGACAGGAAAAGCAGAGCTGGACATCACGGCTAGAGCTGCAACCACTCGGCTACCAAGTCTACCTTTAAGACTAGCGCTGAAACAATTTAGTCGATTAGTTGATCCACAGAAAATAAATCCACAATAAGATTCATCTATTACTCGTTTATCAATACCAAATATCTGCTTAATCCAGCTTCTCAAATATGAGGATTTGAAGCTTTGTTGGCAGTTTTATTAATTAATAATGAAAATAATCAACATTTGAACCACTAGATATTCTTCTACTTTATGTATGCCACAAAGTAGATACTCTTTATTTTTTATTGTCCATAACCTGCTGCGGACAACAGAATCAATCCTGATCTCAGTTATTGTGTATAAATTGAATTAAATATCTTCACAGAATAATTTTCTTGCCAGCACATGAGAAATATTAAAGAAGTCTTTTGTGTGACCTAAAATACAAACGTCGGCGTAGCGGAACAGAAGGTGTTGGATCACAGATGTCTGCAGATCAACAGTTTACTGCATGCTCTCTGCATACTTTATTAAATTCCCGCTGCGCGACCGCTCTGCCCACGGGGCCGCAGAATTATTCAAATCACACATTCAGATTTTGTTTTCAATCAGCAGAAGGTGCAAGGAGTAATCTGCCTGTCACATCTGACTGGCCAGCATGTAAGAATATTAGATTGCAGCGACAGCCACGGTGTTACCGCCTGATACATGCAGGTTAAATACACGACAGGAAGCAGCAATGAGCGCCGGCGCTGCTTGTTATTATTATTATCTTAATTCTGAGAGTCTCAATCAATCAGCCGGTTATTTCATCTGCTCGCTCCGAGGTTGTTCTCCCCCCACTGGGAGGAAGAGATGACTAATCGTACCTCCGTTTCATGTTAAATACTGTGAATTGTGAGCATTGAGTACAGTGAATCCCGTCGGTAAGGGCCTTCAGTGTTGCCGTCATTTCTAGAGATGGACTGGGAGACAAAGGTGAACGGACATGTGAAGTAGGACACAATGGGATCGGTGGAGGAGAAAGGAAGGCTTCTCAAAGGGCGATGACAACCACTTACGTATGTGGCCTGATGTTCTTCATGTGGTTAACGTCTCTGTGTGTGTGTGTGTGTGTGTGTGTGTGTGTGTGTGTGTGTGTGTGTGTGTGTGTGTGTGTGTGTGTGTGTGTGTGTGTGTGTGTGTGTGTGACCTATATGCTGCAGAGATTGAAAGGGCCGGCCTTGGAAACGAGTTACCGTGTAGTCAAAAATAGGCGTTTTTCTAGTGTGTGTGTGTGTGTGTGACCTATATGCTGCAGAGATTAAAAGGGCCGGCCTTGGAAACGAGTTACCGTGTAGTCA
Source organism: Sebastiscus tertius (assembly GCA_916701665.1). Taxonomy (NCBI): domain Eukaryota; kingdom Metazoa; phylum Chordata; class Actinopteri; order Perciformes; family Sebastidae; genus Sebastiscus; species Sebastiscus tertius. The sequence continues at coordinate 46,456 of CAKAOH010041309.1, read as the reverse complement.
AAAAAACCATTAAAGATTAGCGCCATCGGTTAAACGGTTAAAAGAAATATTAATAATTCATTAAAAAGCTGAGCAAAACTCAGAGGAGCGGCTCGTCACTTTAAGGAGAAAAGCTGGTCCACCTTAACAGCCCACCTTAAGAGAGTCTGAGCCGCTGTTGCTGGATAAAGGAAGTTGGCTCGGGTCTTGAGGAGTTGTAGCATTTATTCACCGGCAAATAAACTGTACACACACTGCTACAGCTACGTTAACAGCTGTAACACCACCGACAACCTCACACTCACCGCCAACACACACACGGCCTGTCTGAAACTCGCTACAGTTACGCGGTGCTGACAGAGTAACGTTGCGCCGGGCAGATACACAGATGACAACCTGGTAGCTAAACTAAATGATGCTGTTGAGAGTTTTACTGGGAAAGTGTCTGCATGTGTCCTCGACAATACACGCAGCACCATGGCTAACTCTCCTGACGGGTGAACTGGGGACTCAGCTCTCTGTTGTGCTCATCAATCAATCAATCAATCAATCAATCAATCAATCAAACTTTATTTATATATCACCTTTCAAACAAGTCAAATACAATTCAAAGTGCTGGACAGATGATTGACAAAAAGGTAGAATGTTAAAAATGGATTTAGAGACTAACGCACACCAAAACAACCAATATAAAAGTTCATTGAATAAGAAAGCAATAAGAGATAGTATAGGTATTTAAGATAATAAAAGGTAAATAAAATACAGGGAAATAAAAATAACAATAAAAATACATAAATAAAAGTTATGAAACTACACAAAATAAGCAGATTGTATTAAAATAAAAGAGATAATAATGACCAGCAATAAACTGTTGTTATAAAAAAATATAGTAAAATAAACACTCTAATGATGATGATAAATAAAATTACTATAAACAATAAAACCATAAATTGAAGTTTTTTTAGTTTACGTTTAAAGACATTAATATTTTCAGCTCCTCTCAGTTCCTCTGGAAGGGAAGGTCGTTTCAGCGGCTCGGAGCAGCATCGCTAAATGTTTCTCTTCTGCTTTGTGGAACAACTAAAAGAGACGAGCCGTAGGCTCTGAGGGAACTTCCTGGTTCCTAAACCAAAAGCATTTCTGCAAGGGAGTCTGGTGCAAGACCATGCAGTGCCTTATTAACTAATAAAATAATTATAAAATCAATACGGAAACTAACAGTTGACCAGTGTAAAGACTTTAAAATAGGCGTAATGTGTGCTCTCCTTTTGGTTTTGGTCGGCACTCATGCAGCAGAAGTTTGAATTAATTGTAGCTGATTTCTTGTATTCTTTTGTGTATTCTCATACACTAAACCTAACTAAACCTTTTTTGTTGCTTAAACCTAACCAAGTTGTTTCCTGTGAAAACGGAAGTTTATTTTGAAAAGACTGTAATGATGCATGTAATGAGGGGAAACTGACACATTTCGCTGGACATTCGCAGGAAAATGAATGAAAAAGGGGGACTCATTTTTCCGTAAGATATCATTCATGCGAACCAGCTCCATGTTAGCTATTCAATTCAGATTAAATCCTGTTGTATGTCTATAAAAAATGTATCTATGAACAGATTCAGAACACATTCACATGTAGAAACCGTCAGCAACTGATTTCTGTTTGCAGGCTGAGTAGTTGAATACAGGTGAACAGTCTGTGTGGAGAACAAAAGAGGTGAAACCCATTGGCCGAAATGCAACCTGGGAACCCATTTATTGGTTAAAAATGAGCTTGTAAACGGCCACCTGTGAAACAACCCGGTCGTACACGTTGTCTCTCAGCTTCAATCTCACATCTCAAGTTACTAATCGGACTGTAAACAATGAGCAGCGCACGGGAAAGGAAGTCTTGTGCCGGTAATGCGCCGGCTACATCTGAACCCCAGAAATATAACCCCTCGTCCTCAGAGGATCGTCTGTAGGCAGACCGATAGCTGATGGGTTCAGAGATTGATAAGAAATGAAATGGTTTTGGAGCTCCTGAGCACGTATCACACTGCCAGACACCAACGCTCCTGTCTGTCCCTAGAACCAGGACTAATTCATGGTGACAGGACTTTCCTAATAGCTGTCTCATTAGAGCCTCACAGAGCCACTAGTGGGACTCTTAGTCCTCTCCATTCTGTTTCTCTGTTTCTCTGTTTCTCTGTTTCTCTGTTTCTCTCTGCACTGTGAAGCACTTTGGATCAATTCTGTTGTGTTAAGTATGTAAGTATTTCTAATATCGAGCTGGCTTTACGTGATATCTGCTTAATAAATCATAACACAGTGTCACAGCATGCAGCTTGGAAATATCCATAAACAAATAGTGCAGCCAACCATCCAACATATAACAATAAGCAAAGCATTTATACATCCACAGATTCTCTTTAGCGTCCTCGTCTTTTTCCATTAATTCACAACACATTTCCATATTTAGATAAAGACTTTCACTATGAAGCCAATAATGCACACAATAATACACACAATAACACACAGCCTCTGCAGCGGAGCACGAGCGCGGGTCACAGCAGAGCCGACACAAAGCAAACATTTAAACAACTAATGCAGCGCAGCGTGCTAAATGCTGCTCCTAAAAGAGGTTATTTAGTTTCTTTACAACGGACTGTCAGTCTAAAATGAGACAAAAACTACACACACGTAATGAGTGAATGCACGGCGAGGATGTCTGCAGCAGATACGTGTATTTCTCTGCTCCATACAGCAGTAAGCCTGTGTAAGAATGATTGACAGATGGGCGTATTAGACCACCCGCTGCCACAGTGTGATAATCCCACAGGGACTATGTATCGACCAAACACACACACACATGCACGTGACACATTCACACACAACTTAACCGCTGTCACACTCATCTATTCCTGCAGGATTTACAGTTTAGAGGACGCTCTCCGTTTGCTTCTATGTTTTTCTTAAACTCCACCTGCACAGTTCCTGCAAGAAAAACCCAGAAAAATGACTTTAAAAATCCTTCCAAAGAATGCCGAGCTGGCTGACGCTCAGCAGGAGAGTAGATATGTAGCTGTCAGCTGGTGCAGGGCAGAAGGGACTGGATGTTAATGCATCAGGGTTTATTATTTTATACACACGCTGATGTAGTGGCTAAAAGGAAAAACCACGTTGTTATTTTATAACAGTAAATTATCTACAAGATCATTGACTGAGATTCGAGAGAGCGGCGGGCGGGGAAGAGAATTCACTGATGAACTGTTATTGAATATCTGTGTGCACAGAGAAAGTCATCTCATAAACATATAGCTTGACATTTTGGTTAATGTGCTTATTATTATTATCTCGTTGGCTGTGAGAAGTAACTTCATGAAGTCTTGTCGTCACCGTGAGGTTGCCAGGCAAGATTTACTGTATGCTCGCAGCCAAGAAATAGTCGAGCACGTACCCCCTGTACCCCCTGTACTGTTACTATAATGTGTTAATTGGTGAGCTTTAGATGTGCTGGTTGATGGATTCTTTTACCTTCAAACTATCAATCAATCAATCAACATTTATTATTTTACAACAACCAAAAGGTAAACAAAGTGCTTCACATTAACATCAGGAAATATCAGGAATAAAAACACAACATATCATAAAATGGGAAATAGGTATATAAAAAGCAGAGGGAAGATGTCACAGCGCTACGAGGTATTAAAAGCCAATCTAAATAAAAAAGTCTTGTGCTTAGATCTAAAGAGTACTAGGTCAGTGATGGTGCGTATATCAGGGGGGGAACTTGTTCCATAGTTTAGGAGCAAAGACAGCAAAAAGCACGATCACCCCACAGCTTACACCTCGACCTCGGGACTTCTAAAAAAAGGTTTACCAGATGACCACAAAGCCCCGTTATGCTCACGGAGAGTTAAAATCTCGGACAAATAAGGTGGGACGAGGTCGGTAATGGCTTGAGAAACAAACATCAAGAGCTTCAAATGGATTCTAAAGTGAGCTGGAAGCCGACGGAGCGAGTAAAGTACGGGGGGGTGATGTGTTCACGTCTGGAAGTGTTAGTTAAAAGCTGAGCAGCAGCATTTTGCACGATTTGGAGACGCGCGAGGGAAGACTGGTTGAGACCATCATACAGTGCATCACAATAATCAAGTGTGGAGCTAATAAAGGCGTGAACTGCCTTCCCAAGATCGTGCCGATTGAGGAAGGGCTTTACTTTAGCCAGGAGACAAAGCAATTCATACGTAATCCACGTAATCGTGAGCCAGACCAGGTGACTAGTAGTATCAAGAGCGACAAAGTCTGCGTGTGGACGAGGTTGTGGCTGGATGGGTGAGTCCACCAACACCGGACCTTCACCCAGGATGCGGCTGTTTGTTCATATGTCACGTAACTTCCGTACTTAAATAACGCCACTTCCATATTTATTTGAACCCAAACCACGATCTTGTCCTAAACCTAACCAAGTCGTTTTGTTGACTTTATTTTGCAGGCATACTGATCGATCATGTTGCTGGACATTTGTAGGAAAACACATTAAGCGTTACGATAGAGATACGATACGTTGGTCTGCCATACTGTAACACATTCCTCCAGCAGACAGCGTTCATATGAAACCTTTATTTAATCAGGTAACATCTTTATTTTTTTAAAGGAAGATTTAAGGATTGTGATGTACATTTTTCACTATGTTCTGATTTATTATCAGTTAATCGAAAAATTAAAACGATTAAACGATAATTCTAACAGTTGTTAGTTGATATAATATAGATAATATTCTTTTCTGGAATTTGTGGCCTTCATTTAAAATCTGTAAAACATACAAAAGCTCATTAAAGAGTGACGTTCTATATAAATAAATGACGGCTTAATTTATTCATCACTGTGAAATGTTCTCTTTCCTTAAACAAGGGTTTCTACTGTAATGTGGGTTACACACACACACACACACACACACACACACACACACACTGTGAGAAATCCATGCTATATTTGGCTGATGGTGCCAGCAGTGTCTCCAGGAAGGAGGACAAATTGACTCTTCAACATCCTGCCAGCGAGGAAGGATAACTTAGTTCACTGTGATGCTGATTTATTTATGTTTTACGTCCACATGAAGGGCTCCATTAGTAGTTTTTCACATCTTAAGTAGCTGTAACGAGCATGCAAAGCAAATTATTCTGAGATCATGAGGTGGAAATTACCATACGGCCCCGAGGGGAGCGTTCTCTCAATGCAGCGAAACCACCAGCTCAAAAACACGTTGGTATTGTACGTTTCTATAAACCACCGTTACGTTGAATTACATTGTATGTTGGCTACATACACCGATCAGCCATAACATTATGACCACCTGCCTAATATTGAGTAAGTCCCCTGTTTGCCTCCAAAACAGCCCTGACCCGTCGAGACATGGACTCCATTAGACCTCTGAAGGTCTGCTGTGGTATCTGGCACCAAGCCTCAGTAGCAGATCCTTTAAAGGGACTCTATGTAAGAATCAGAAATGCTTGTTAACAGCGACACCTGTGGCCGTTAAGTCAACGAAAGTCAGAGTCAGGCTCGCGCTTGTGCTCGCTCTACATAGACATGAAGGAGCATCGCTCAACACAGTGAGGAGCTACAAAGCACAATATCACACACAATAACACGTCAGCTAAAAGCACAATATCACTCTATATTTCAGCTGCTTGGCAGTAATGTTGGCTGACCAGACCAAGGTCTCTCCATGAATCAATGCTGATCCTAGTGTTGGCTTTTCCCGCCTCAGCCTCCCGACCGCGGCCGGAGGGAACAGGGGAGACACCGGAGTTTTGGTCGGAGACGATAACGTTTCTCTCCGCGGAGCCCCGTCACTTCACAAGACACGGGAAACCTCTGTTGGTCTGGAGGAGCTGCAGCAGTTATTTCTGACCAAACGTCCACTGAACATTCACTAGATATTCTCAGAGCTACACTAACTCTTCTGCAGTGTGGAGTGAGCAGCATGCACGTGAGAGATGGAGCGAGAGAGCGAGTGAGAACGAGCGCGGTGTGTGAGTGAAGGCAGGCAGAGGAGCAGAGGAGCAGAGTACAGCAGAGACACCGGCCCTGGAGACCAAAGCTACGGTCTCCCCCGCGTCCTCCGACCGTGGCCAACACTGTTTAACAGACGGGCTTCACTAGATACAACCAAGAGGTTTTGGTGCTTCCGTGTAGTTTGTGTCTGAACAGCGTAGCAACATGCGAACGCGCATGGGACACCGCCCCGCAATCATTTATACGTGTAAGAAGTTCCAAACAGTCCATTTAAAGGTGGTTGTTTTATTATTATTTTATCACAAACCATGCTCTTTCTTCTAACCTTAATCAGGAGGTTTTGTTGCCTAAACCTAACCAATGTTTCACAACGTTAACCACGTGGCGTTGTGCGTTTATGCAGGTGTGATATGAGGCTGATATGAAACGTGTTTATGAAACTGTTTTTTCAGTTCAGAAACATTGAGCTGCATTAACCAATAAACACGGTTCAGTAGCGTTATGACATCACCCGCTGTCTCGAGTGGGTGTGAAAATAACATGTATTGAATGTACATCTGTGCTGCATTAGAAACTATTTATTTCAGACAATACTCAGACTTTACTTTGCAGAACTGGGTTCAACACTAACTTTTAAAAGTGGTTGTCAAAACTGAAAATATGATTTTCAGTCACCTTTTATTTTGAATAATTAAGATACTATACAGTTATATATCAACTTCATAATGAAAATGTGACATAAAAGAATACCAGCTGTTATTACAGTCTCAAAACGCTCTGTAGTTGTGTTTTATCTGATACTTTACAGAATTTTGCAGCAAACGCTGGTTTGACATAGTATACGTAATATGAAATGGCAGAGCACAGTATGGAAATCTGCTCTCATCGCTGCATTATTGCATACTTTATGACAACATATGCTTTGCATGTAGCCATCTGGTGTGTTGCCCTTCAGTGGGGTCAGTTCTGGGATGGATCGGTATCAGTGTGTCACCGCTTTGAAGTGGTAAAAGAGATGTGGAGCTTTAACAAGCCTTCGTTAACGAGGACGGCGTAGAACCAGATGACTTCACACAACAGCAGAACAGGAAATCAAACAGTGGAAGCAGGACGAGTACAGAGAGAGAGAGAAAGAGATAGATACTGTATACATGTACATTACATCATACAACAGGCAGGTGTGCACGCTGATGTGTAAGTGTAGCTTTAATGATGTATGGAGCCGTCCCCCTCTGAGTTGCTTAGCAACAACAAGGATGTGTTCCTGGAAGAAGCTGCTCTCTCCGGTCTATCGCTCGTTCAAAATCAGATTTTTCCCTGAATCCCCTGCTGCTCCCGCCAACGGGCTGGATCCTGGATGAACGCTGACTAGAGAATAAATCCATCATGAACTACTAATCCACTATAAGAGGAGACAGTAAATCTTAACTACATATCACCAGAAAACGTCCCCAGTTGATTACTGACATTAAGACAAATATGTTTTTGTATTACAATTTTTCTGAAATGTTGGGTTTAAATATGCAAATGAGGCATTATCTTATTAAATATGTGCTGTTTTGCCTACATTTCCAGAACAGAAATCTGAACATTGGATGAAGCCGGGTTCAAAATTCTTCTTTCATTCTCTTGACGTATTAGAGTCAAAAGTTTTTACAGATGGTGTTTTGGATTTCTCTTTTAATCAGAAACTACTGGCATGTTTTTAGGACTAACATGTTGTATAAATCAGGCTATGATATATGAACAAACACCTCTGTAAAACCTTCAGAATAGAGAGAGGAATGAAACTGGAAAGTTTGGAGGATGTAGGTGCTGCTGGAGAGGAGATTTCTGCCTCAGAAATCATTTTGAGAAACGGCCTTTAAAGATGTGGATTGTAATACGGGTTTAACTAATAGATATCACTAGGGTCAAATATTCAAATATTCATAATCATTTGAATTGTGTGTTTTTATGCAAATACTATAGAGGACAATACACTACCCTCCCTCCATGGTGTCATTCCAACACTGTAATTTGCCGTCTATATAATGCTTTTTATGTAAAATATATCGAACATTGAATGACATCAGATCTACACTGTTATTCCTTCATTTAGTGCAGAGATTTCAAAAGTGGCAGGAAGTGAAAAAAGTTAATTTCAGACACAATAATGGATTTCACCATATCAATTCTCGTGATATCTCAGGAACACCTGGAGGGAAAGTTTCTCCAAATTTGGCACAAACATCCACCTGGTCAAAGGTCAAAGGTCAAGGTCACTGTGACCCCACGTCCGTAACCATTCTCTTGATATCTCAGGAACGCCTTCAGGACATTTTTTGGCACAAACGTCCACTTGGAATTAAGGATGAACTGATTAGATTGTGGAGGTTAAAGGTCAAGGTCACTGTGACCTCACAAAACACGTATATAACTCAAAAATTCATCTGTTAATTAAGACAATTTCACACACATGTCTAACAGGATAAAAGGAAGTGATGACATTTTGGACAGACGTGGATGTAAAGTGACACTTGGCTGGTTTGTCGACGTTGGAGACAACGGGGTGGTGATTCTAGTTTAATCTCGCTGTCGTTAAGCATTCTTATATCCAGGCAACCAGGCAGACTCTTGCTTTCATTTCTATTTTTGCATTTGGCTTAATTGAATTCATATTTGCACATGGTATGAGTCCTGTCTTTATTTTCATGTGTTTGTTTTGAAGAGAGATGCTTTTATTGTGTGTGTGTGTGTGTGTGTGTGTGTGTGTGTGTGTGTGTGTGTGTGTGTGTGTGTGTGTGTGTGTGTGTGTGCATGTGTGTGCGTGCACATGTGTGTGCACGTGTGCGTGTGTGTTTGTGTCTCTTGAGGTTTTCAATCTGCACAGTCAGTTGTTATTTCCTCTGTTCTTTTCATGTTTTATTAATATTGTATGTGCAAATGAATTGACTGTAAACACCCGAGGCTGATGACTGTAGATGAGATCCGTTATTTTATGATTCCAGTAGAACTCGTCCTGATCAGTTTTAAAACGGAGAAGCTCTTAAATGATGGGAAAAGGGTAATAAATTGTTCCTCTGCTAAACATTTTTTCATTTAATTTAAAAAAAAGGAAAAGAATCCTAGTTCAGTAGTGTCGCCAGAATCCTATTCTTATTTAAGAGGTGGCGTTTAGACCACTGCAGGATGGCAAAACTCACCGCTCATCATACATCCCGCTTCACAATTTCGTGGATGACATACGAATTGAAATTATGCTGACCATCATGAAAAAAACAAAAGTGAAATTGGTGTGTACTCGACGTACACAGTCAATCAATACATTACATTTTGTGACTATTTCACAAACTGCTGTGCGACTGAGCTGGATGAACAGCATTCTTCTAAAAATATTCCCTCATTTGTTGTTGTTTTGATGCCGATGGTGGAGAACGCCATCCATAGATCAGTTCAGCAGAGTTGACATGTGGGTCACATATGATTCAACACATTTTCACACAAGGAACCATTCGCTGAGCTCTGTGTGACCTCTGATGTGTCACATAACTAATAGTGTTATTATAGACCCACGTGTCCATCCTTCCATCCGTTCTTCGCCAAAAACTGTGATTTTTTTCGACTTCCACTCATTTCCGCAGTCGAACTCTGAAACTATTCAACTTAGGAACTTTTAGTTTGGTCTGATTGTTGACAGTGCGGTCGAGCTGTGCCTTTTGGGGGTTAGAAGTCCCGGGCGTCCATTAGTTAATTAGTTAATGCCCATTAATTCCATTAGTTCCAAAAGGGCAAAACCTTTAACGCTACGTTGTTACGCCACCTTGGTACGCCACGTTGGTACGCCACGTTGTTAGGTTACGCTATTGATTGACAACCCTAGTTAAAATAGAAGTATCAGGCACATACATACATTTACATAAAGTAGCATATTTGTCCACTCCCATGTTGATAAGAGTATTAAATACTTGACAAATCTCCCTTTAAGGTTCATTTAGAACAGATACAAAATGTGTGATTGATTTGCGACTAACTAAATTGACTATCAATTGACAGCCCTGCAGTGTTTATGACTGTTGTCCTTAAGGGTCATTTGGTCAATTATCTACAGACGCAAATACAGAAAGTGTAGTAAATATTTTTGGGATGTTTTTGTTCCACTAGTCTGAAAGAAAACATGTTATAGAAGCAAAAGAGCCCGAAATCTCAAAATTGATCAGTGCATGAAAAAACATGTTTTTGCCTGAAGTTGTGACCTCAACTACAATAGAAGCCACAACTTTTTATACCATTCTTCCTCTACTGCTTCTACTTCCACATCTACTAGATAGATAGATAGATAGATAGATAGATAGTAACTTTATTGATCCTGAGGGAAATTCAAGTTTCCAGCATCACAGTTCCATAGTGCAAAACATGTTAGTAAAAAGGCAGTAAAAAAGTTAGTAGTGCAAAGTACAAAAAAAATATACCAGATATAAAAATACAAGGAGATGAAGAAGAAAACTGTTAAAAGTGAATATAGTGCAGAGTAACAGCTGTGATACAGGGCTATTAAAAAAGTGAATATAGTGCAGAAGTGACTGTTAAAAGTGGGTATAGTTCATCATTATCCGTCCTGCAGACCGTCCTCCTTTGTCACTAGTGTCTGTCTGTCTCCACCACTACGAGGACAAGGACAAGGTCTCCTCCTGTTGGAGCTCCGCTGTGCCTCTTCCTCCTCCTGGGAGCGAGGAAGAGGAGGAGAGAGGGGAGGTGTGTAAGGGGCGGGGTTATGGGAGTCATGTGTGTGTGTTAGTGGAGGGGGTCGTGCTGGCTTACCAGAGAGGAGGAGGAGGATAGTTGAAGGTGTGAGCCGGATCATGTGCGCTGTGCGCGGCAGCTCCTCTCCGCGGAGTCGCTGTCCATGGTGCTGAACAGAGTCGCTGTCCATGGTGCTGAGGCGCTGAACGGGAAGAGTCGGGGGTCTAAAAAGTCCTGTGAAATGCACGAGCCGTGACGTTAAGTCGGAGTAGCAAAAGGAGGGAAAATGAAGTCGATCATCAATGCCTTAAAAAAGGAAGGTAAGCAGCTCCGCACCTTCTTTATTCTACTTTTACGCGTCGGTTCCAGGACGTTCAGAGTGCGCGTAATGCCTCCACATGCAACTCCAGGTGAAGGTGGAGAGATCTCCAGCTGCAGAAAAGTGCTCATGCATTCCTGATGTCTTTGTTTAAAAAGTGTTTAGCATCATATGAGGTCTCTTTCTAGACCTTCTAGAGGCAGCTCAGCGCGTATTTACGCAGCAAGAACCATCTTTCTGTTCGGTGGAGAGAGAAAAGGAGACTAGTTTTTAGGTCACACAGACAGAGATGAGAAAAACTGAGGTGGAGAACAGCCACAGACACCCAGAGACATGACTACTGTACCGTTCCCCTCCACCCTGAACACAACCTACCCAGCCCATCCATCTGCCCGGGTGTGAAACCATGTTGGCTTCATCCTGCTGCTATTTTCTCTCAATGAAGACTCTGAGAGCAGCTGGCTGTGTGTGAGCCTATAGAGGGCGGGAAAGGTGCCAACAAATCTGGATCTGGTATAGGAATGAGTTATTAATGTTTTCATAAAGAAACACTCATTAGCACTAATAAGGAGGATTTGATGGGATTAATAGAGCCCTTGTATTTGGATTGCATTAAACAGGCAGCTCAGTGTAATTCAGTGAAATGTCTCTCTGTGTGTGTGTGCAAAGGTTGCAGGTTGTAAGGTGCAGGAGGTGTGACATTTTATTAGTCATATTTTTAGTTTTCTAGCCATATTCTTGGAAGAAACATTGTAGCAATTATTTTTTTTTTATGTAGACCTCTGTTGACATAGCTGATTTGTACCTTTTGATATTTGCAGTCTTGCAGAAGTTGTGCTTTAGGCTTTCTGAGCCCTCATTGTCAGATCGGATCTCTTCTTCTTCTTCTTCTTCTGTGCAGGCTGGGATTTCTTGCAGCTTTTAAATGGTGGCAGGATCCAAAAAAACAGCGACGACTGACAGGTTTCACTCCAGATGACAAAAATGTGAAGTTGACATGAACTCTACCTGCAGTTTTTGTTCCATAAAGAATTATTTAAAATGCCATGAGAGTGTGACAATAGAAAAGTAAAACTCCCCTTATTCAGAATGTAAAACAGTATAAAAACTATAAATATTCTGTAGCGAGCAGTAAATTTGAGGTTCGGGGGAACTTATGAATCATCAGTGTTTTGCGTCACCACCGACAGCTTCTAGTTTCACATAACTGTAATTTACCCATCTGTCATCTCATAAGCACAGGCAAAGCATTGTGTTTTTTTTTTTAAGGAACTCACAGGCTGCTTGTCGTCCCATTGTTGACTAAATAAAGGATTTTATATTTACAATTCAGGAAGTGAAGTAAAAGGTTTCAAATGGAAATGACTTCCATGTTTTCACATGGAACATCTACTGTACATGACAGCGCAGGACTGCCTTAGTGTTCTTCGTGCTCTTCAGTACTGTAGTAGTGACAGTGTGCTTTAAATGATATGGAAATAAGCCCACATGGAACCACAGTACACTGAGTGGACTGTTTTCATCTCGATGGCCACTTGACAACGACAGCAGTCGATGGAACTAGTTTCACTCACTTAAACTGAACAGCTCCATCTGATGGGAATTTAAAATATTACATTTTCTTAATGTTGGCTAAACCTAAACTAAGTTTCTACATTTAATCATTGAGCTCGATGGACATGAGAGGAAATAACACGTCCAACAGAATCTGGTTTGTCTTTGACTTCCAAAATGATCCAGACTCCGTCAGCATCTTCTGATGTGACGCCCCTACCATCATCATCATCATCATCTTCATCAGACTGACAAAAATGATCCATATGTCAAGTCAAACTTTATTTGCATAGCACGTTTAAATTCAACCGCAGTTGACCAATATGTTGAAGATGTACATAATAAAAACGCCAGCGAGAAGCAGCGGCTTAAACGATTCTACGGTCTGAGCAGTTTTAATATGAAGCTGTTCCAGAGATTAGGGGCTCGGTCGCCTCTGGTTTTGAGTCTAGTTCTGGGGACATCTGGAAGCATCTGATTGGTCGACCTCTGACCGGAGTATGGAGGTGCAATAGTTCTGTTAGATAAGGTGGTGCCAGCCCATTTAAAACCTTAAAAACAAGCAATCAAATCTTATCCGGAAACGGACAGGGAGCCAGCGGAGGGAGGCCAGAACCGATCACGATTTCTTTTTCCAGTCAGAAGGCAAGCAGCTGCGTTCTGTACTAACTGCAGCCGGCGAAGAGACGACTGCTGTGAACCCACATACAGTACAAAGAATTACAGTAGTCTAACCGAGAGGTAATAAAAGTGTGTGTTAACTTCTCCAGATCCCTGAGAGACGGATAGGCCTCTACCTTAGCCTAAAGCCTTAAATGGAAAAAGCTGTTTTTTTACAACTGAGCTAATTTGATTGTCAGAATTGAAGGAGCTATCTAAACTAACGCCGCCATATGTTCAATAAAAACTTAAATGTCCAAAAAAGAGTTGCTGATTTATCAACTCTGTCTTTAAAGTTTGGTAAAGGGTTAAAGGGTTAAAGTTAGAGAAAGTTCCTAGTTAGGGTGCAAAGAAAACAATGCATTTAAGTGAGCAATCACAAGTTATCCTTACTTTTTTTATTAAATCAACACTCACGTGCAATGCATTCTGGTAGCGTGGTGGCGCAATTTGAGAGATGGAGTGTCACGGCGGCCGTTCCTCATCTGCATAAAGTTGAGGTCTAGTCTACTTCATGTAAATCAGGGGCGTCCGATGCGACTCGCCACCTCTTGAAACTCCCGAGAATCTTTTAATATAAACGTTGTCGATGTAAAATAAAGGCAGATTCATCAACATGGATTATTTCTCGCCTTAAATGTTTTCAGAAACACATTTCAGTGAACTATTTTTGTGACATAAGAGAAGAAAGTTTCCAAACGAGCCTCCATATTGTTTCCTGTTTGAAAGCTGGGAGCAGCAGCCCACGGAGGGAAAGCGTTCATCCAATCAGCGGAGTGTGTTGTGTCTAGTGGCAATCCACCAAGCGTCCAATGCTGGGAAGCAGCGCGTGCCCTTGCGATAAAAAACGCCCCGGAGGACACGAACTATAAACAATTTTATATTAAAAATTCAACAATTCTAATAATTTGTCTTTTGACTCAGTCGCTGCCCGAAGTCCTCGTTCTGATTATTTTAGACGTGTTTGTTATAAACTATTGGAATCAGGACCGCTGACATCACGTCATGTGTGAGCGGGAGAAATAATGTTCAAAAACACCCCAAGATGGTGAGAGAACAGCAGCTGTTATTTCACACTTTCATCAGGTTTCAGTTCAGAGCTGCAGCTCAGCTGAAGTTAACCTGACCCTGATGAAGTTCTCTCCCTGCAGACTTTGACCTCCATTCAACATCTCATCCAAATTTAGAGTTTTTCCATTTCTTTCCTTTTTCTGTGTGAATTGCAGCATAAATTAGCGAAGCGACGGGGGCGACCCGGTGGCCTCGAGGTTCAGCTGCCGACCGTGAACATGTTCCCCTTGTTGTCTCTCACCTCCTTTCCTGTCATCTCTCTGCTGTTTCTATCTAATGAGGGGATAAAATGTGAAAAACTCTTTTTGATAAGTATGCATTGCTCTTTTGATGCAGGAATTTGTGTGTGTTGTAGTGTGTGATCTCTGTCCTTCACTATGTGCTCACTATCCACGTAATAGTGAGCCAGGACAGCTGATGTAATATAAAAAGCGACAAAGTCCACATAGGGAGGAGGTCAGGGTGGATGGGTGGGTCAGACGAACACCGCACTTTCACCCAGGAGACCGCTGTTCATGCCACGTAACTTCCGTACTTAAGTTACTTCCCTTCTGTAGATATTTTAACCCAAACCGTGATCTTTTTCCTAAACCTAACCAAGTGTTTTTTTTGCCTAAACCCTACTGGGGCTTGTGGAGACGCACTGATCGCTCATGTTGCTGAACATTCGTAGGAAAACGCACGAATAATAACAAAATAACTTTGTGTAAGATATCGTACGAACCGCTGTGTGAGGATAGGTTGTTTCAATAATCTTAAAGTGTGTAAGATTTCATGTTTTCATTAGTGATTAATCACCTGAAACTAAGAGTTGTTGTGTTTTCATTAGCTTAGAATGAGTCCTTCATATCTACTGTACATAGGGAGCGGGTCCTCTTCACAGAGTCCACCATGTTGCTCCTCTGTGTTTCTACAGTAGCCCAGAACGGACAAACCAAACTCTGGCTCTAGAGAGAGACTTTCACGTTTCTACGATACCTGAAGGCCGCCGTAGTTCTCCGACACGCTTGTGAAACTGCGGCAGAGTGTGAAATCCGCCGTCTGACTTCTGTTGCTCCTAAAGTAGTGTTATTATGGTATGGATGGCCTCTGAGCGAGCTGAACGGCGTTACCGCCGTTTAGCACTTGGTGGCTCACGTTACCGCCATCTTGGAAAGGGAGGAGTGAGCGGAGGGGTGCTCAGTCGTAGGGATGCACCGATCCGACTTTTTTAGTCCCGGTAGCGATACCTGGGCTTTGGGTATCGGCCGATACCGAGTACCGATCCAATACCAGTGTTTAATTAATAAGCTGCATGTCTCACTGTGTGGAAGACGACAGGCTTTCCTAACTTTGTAAAACAAAACGTAACAAATTAATACATACAGTTAAATTTACAGAAATGTTATGTAGCCCTTATAAAAATAGTAAATCATACACCAGCAACTTAAAAACATAATATCAAATGTAAAAAACATAAAACATCTTCAAAATTGACAGGAATTACAATTAAAGTGTAAACCTTTTTTTTAATGCAGTAACTAATTGGTCAAAACTTAAACAGGACTTAAAATCCCATTATCTAATGTAGATAGTATATAAACATAGAAGTGAACTAAATAAATCGGATTAATTGTCAGCGGTAGCCAATCTTGCTATTTGAGTCAGTATCGGCCCGATATCCGATCCGGTCTCGGTATCTGTGCATCCCTCTTCAGCTGGTTGCAATATGCAACAACACCACTAGATGCCACCGACTCCTAGACACTACACCTTTAAGGTCTGCTCTCAGGTTTAGGAAAATGTCAATAAGCATGCTGGTGGTCGGGATTGGCGGGTTGACCTTCCCTCCTCCGTCAGTCCTCAGCTGGGCTGGTTTGGGTTTCAATCTGCAGAGCGGAGTCGACTGAAGCTCTGTGAGGCGTTGTCCTAAAAATGAAAATCTGGGTTATAGATTTTAATCTTGATTTTACTTTATGATCATCATATTGGCACAAACTGGACTTGAACTGTGTTAGTGTGTTAGCATAATGTCAACAGCATCATTTAGCCTGGCTGAGGTCTTCCAGACTCGCTGACCTCTGACCTGCATTCTGTGTTTCAACAGCATTTAATCATATAGATTCCACTGATTGCTTTTCCAACTCTTACATAAGATGCTTGGGTTGTTGGTAATTGATAATACTTGATAATTCATTTGTGCGAGTGATGACGTGCTTCAGACGAGAGAGACCGTTGATGTGTGTCGCTGCCCCACCAGCTTGGATAGCCTGCTAGCTCCTAAACGTGCTAGCTCATTAAACGTTAGCACCTCTTCTCTTCATCAACACGTCTGCTGTAGACTCACAGAGAGAGAAAGGTCTGGGATATTAGTCTGGGGGAGTGATAATGACTCAGTGAATCTCCTTTCAGATGTTCAGAGCTGCCAGGAAGCCACCAGCAGGAAACGGCGTCACAGCTCGACGCTAGCTCGCCCGCTTACCGTTTCTATTAATCAGCTCAATAATCAGGAGGTGCTTGATGGAACGGCTGCAGGCCTGTTCTGCCCTGCTCTCCTGCACCGGTGTAATTGTGGAGGAGAGCTGGTGGTGGTAGGCTCGTCATCTCACAGTGGAACGGAGGAATATATCCGTGGGGAAATCAAGGCCAACCTCCATTACTGGTTCAGTCCAACCGACAGTGGAGTGGAGTGCAGGCGTGGGGGGGGGCAGAGGAGCTCAGCTCTGCTCATGGAGGCCTGATAATCATGCTAATGATGTCAGAGCGGAGCGTGGAGCCATGGCCAATCACCAACCTCAGTTCAATAGTATGTCTGAGAAACACAATTATATCCTATATTGGTTTCAGCTCTGTTGTGTTGGAGGCGCAGACAGAGAGAGAGAGATTAGATTTTGATGGATTGATAAAGGTAAAAAAATGTCAAGACATGTCCAATAACACCAGAAGACACACAGCAAAGGTCGATAGATAGATAGATGGATGTGTGCATAGACATGCATGAGTGCACACATATATAGTCTCCAGCAAGTCTGACGTCACTGTGAGAGAAAAAAAATAGCACATCAGAACAAGGAGGTAAGCTATTTATATGTCCTCTCCATCTCCATCTCCTTCCCCCCGTGGTGTACACATGCTGATGTGCACTTTGTTTCCAGCACAGCACAGTGATGCCTTAAGACGGGTTTATACCTGACGCGAAGGGTTAACTGCCATCCCATCTAGATCAGGGCTGAGTGTCGGCAATACGATACGTATACAGAGGTTACAATTCAATATATTGCAATATACACTCACCTGCCACTTTATTAGGTACACCTTGCTAGTACCGGGTGGTCTTCATCTGCTTCAAGGTTGGACGTGTTGTGCGTTCAGAGATGGTATTCTGCATACCTTGGTTGTAACGAGTGGTTATTTGAGTTCCTGTTGCCTTCCTATCATCTCCAACCACTCTGCCCATTCTCCTCTGACCTCTGACATCAACAAGGCATTTCCGTCCACACAACTGCCATGAGAGAAATGGAGAGTACACACAAAAGTGAATTAAAAAGCATATATTGTACAATCAGTGTCGGGCAGACAAGACACGTCGGCATGTCAGTATGATCTGTAAGTGCCAAGATGATGAATTTTATGGGTTAAAAAAGTACCTTTTCTTGTTAATAAGTAGTAAAAATGATTCCAACGAACAGATTTAAAAGGAGGTTGTTTTGATCAGCACACAGCTGTTGCTGCTGTTGCAGATGTTGTTTGCTGGGACGGACTCCAGCTCCCCGTGACCCTCCACAAGAGAAGCAGGTGTAGATAATAGAAACAAACTGAATCATTTTTATTGTTCTTGATTCATTAAAAACAGAAGACGTCTGAGTACTGGAGCCAGTTTGTGTTATAACCATGTTATTAGTGGTGCTGCAACAGAATCCAGTACAGTGGAGAACTGCTGGGGAAATGACTGGTTTTGACTGCTGTGAGCACAGCTGCTCCGTCACGCCGGGTCCAGTCATTCACTAATGGTTTAAGAAAAACTAGAAAATCATCCTACAACTTTGATCCTTTGTCATCACTCACTGGCTGCTCACACACAGAGCAGAGCTCTACTCTGGAGGTCAACGGAGCGGCAAAGAGTGTAGAAGCAAAGAGACAAAACTGATTGTTTGACAACTGCCATTTTGGACTGAACACACTTATTATATTCATATTATAACTTATATATCATAATAATATTTGTATTGTTCAACACAGGCGATTCCAGTAGAATATGACAATAGAATAGAAATAGTTTTACTTTTGTACAGCACTTTGTAGGTGGACGTTTTACTGGCGTCTTTCAGTCCAAAATGGTGGAAGCGTAGCTCTGCTGCTGGGCGCTGATTTTGCAATGGAACGAACAATTGACTTTCACTTCTTGGCGATGCACGTTCTTCGGTGGTGGTGTCTGCAGGGATGTAGACTACTTTGTAGTGCTGGTACCAGATTGTGTCTTAACTTTGATGAGACACTTTCTCAGATAATAATGTTGCCCCTATATATTGATTACCAGTTTGTTTCTGATCAGCAGTATGCTCAACAAAGTAGAGTGTGTGTGATGACCAAAGGTCAAGGCCAAACTATGAACAGACTTCTACTTTGGGAATTTTATGTGCACAAATGGTCAAATCCTTGACAACAAGTCAAGTTTGCACTCAAATCACATTAAGTTTTCTTGCTCAGCAGACAGAAGGTACATTTGTAGTTTTGCATGTATTTGCTTCCATTTCCACCATATGTTTTTACCTTTTTTCTATCTGCATGTTTTTTTCTCTTGTTTTTGTTTCATCACTTCAGCTGATTCTTCAGCTCCTGTCAGCACTTCCACTTCCACCGCCACTTAAATTCCTTCAGTGCTTCAACTTCAGCAACAACTTCAGGCTGGTCTCACTCACCGTTCATACTGTAGCTTTACCAATGAAAAGTAATGACTGGAATTTGTTTATATCACACAAAATCAATAATCATGAACCAAGAAATATAAATCAGCGAACGCTGTGTAGGGAGGAGGTCGGGGTGTGTAGGGCGGAGGTCGGGGTGTGTAGGGAGGAGGTCGGGGTGTGTAGGGAGGAGGTCGGGCTGTGTAGGGAGGAGGTCGGGGTGTGTAGGGAGGAGGTCGGGGTGTGTAGGGAGGAGGTCGGGGTGGATGCGTGGGTCAAAAAATACCAGCGTTCGTGTCCCGTGTTGAAACCAGAAGTCAACCTTGAATTATTTGTCAGCTAAGTTACATACTAAAGTAACGCCACTTCCAGAGTTCTTTTAAGCCAAACCACCATCTTTTCCTAAACATAACTGATGTCCCATCAATCAACATTTCATTTGGGCTATTCGAACCGAAGAAAGGTAATAAATGCTCAGACGAATAACAGCTGTATCTCCTCTGTCCTTCATTCCTCTGCAGTGCCTTTCCGTGAGGCTCCAGCCTACTCCAAGCGCCGCCGGGGTCCGTCTTCTGGCAACGGCAGCGGAAACGACCAGTCCCCCTCCTCCTTATCAGCGCCGCGGGTCCTCCTGCGCTCCAACAGCGACAACAACCTAACAGTCAGTCAGTACCAGCAGCAGCAGCAGCAGCAGCAGCACGGTTCTCCTGGAAACTGGGCCCCCCATCTGCAGCCCCACCCGCACCGGGCCCCCCAGCAGGGTCACTCGCAGCCTGGCTCCTCAGCATTACACCGCAGCCTGTCACCCCAGCTGCTCCAGCAGATGCCCAGCGGCAGCCCCAATGGCAACGTGGTGGTCCGGACCATGGGGAGGGGGGCGAGGAGCCGGTCTCCCTCCCTCAGCCGGCTGGGGGAGGAGGCCCGACGGGCCGTACCTTCACAGCGCCAGCCCAGGTGAGCCTCTGCGACACACACTGACCCTGTCCACTGGGCTTCTGTTCTCTTTTTCATTTTCACTACATCCAGACTGACTAACCTGGAGGTCGGAGGTGTAGACATGACTCACACACGACTCACACACAGTATTTTGCCGTTGACCTCCAGCACAGCTGTGATCTGGTCTGGGCCGGCTATCTGCTGTTACATTTAAGACGTCATCACCATCACTTCTACACCAGAGAAATTCTGCCTGCGTCTTGAGTGATCCAATCACAAGTGGGCAGCTCTAAGTACGTCAGATCACACCTGGCATTAGAATGCGTCTCCACTTGTGATCGGATCTCACTTCCCCGCTCTATTTGCAGATAAACGCCAGCTCGCACAATTTGAGATTTTGCCTGTTCATGTTGCCCGTTTTCGCACTTTACTTTGAACAGAATAGACCACCTCTGAATGAGGTCTGAGCAATCGGATCTCAATACGTCCTCAATGCGTCTTGGATTCATTCACACATTAGAGCCGTCCACTTGTGATCGGATCACTCAAGACGCATGTTGATGCCAGGTGGGAACAGGGCCTTAAAGGGACTGTTTGTAACTTCTTACACGTATAAATCAATCCGGGTCGGTGTCCCCATGAAGTGTGGCTACGCTGTTCAGACTCCAACACAAACTACACGGAACCACCACAAAGTTCTATCTAGGGAAGCCCGTCTTGCAAAACAGTGTCAACTCTTCCTGCTCCAGCCTCCTGACCGCGGTCAGAAGACACAGGGGAGACTGTAACTTTGGTCTCCAGGGCCGGAGTCTCTGCTGGACTCTGCTCCTCTGCCTGCCTTCAATCACACACCGCGCTCGTTCTCACTCGCTCTTTCTCTCCACCTCTCACGTGCATGCTGCTCACTCCACACTGCAGAAGAGTTAGTTTAGCTCTGAGAATATCTAGTGAATGTTCAGTGGACGTTTGTGCAGAAATAACTGCTGCAGCTCCTCCAGACCAGCAGAGGTTTCCCGTGTCTTGTGAAGTGACGGGGCTCCACAGAGAGAAACGTTATCGTCTCCGACCGAAACTCCGGCGTCTCCCCCGTTCCTTCCGGCCGCGGTCGGGAGGCTGAGGCGGGAAAAGCCAACACTAGGATCAGCATTGATTCATGGAGAGACCTTGGTCTGGTCAGCTAACATTACTGCCAAGCAGCTGAAATCTAGAGTGATGCTGTGCTTTTAGCTGACGTGTGTCTCCTCACTATGTTGAGCGACGCTCGTTCATGTCTATGTAGAGCGAGCAAGCGCGAGCGCGAGCAACAGGACGCTGACTTTTGCTGACTTAACGGCCACAGGTGTCGCTGTTAACAAGCATTTCTGATTCTTACAAACAGTCCCTTTAAATGGAAACTGCACAAATGTGACACATCAAACGTCTGATAAATGTCCTCAAGTGAAGACTACAAGTTTCTGCAGTAGGCTACATTAGCTGCTACTAACATAACACAGAATGTGATCATATATCATTCACCGCTGATCACATGAATACAGCCTAACTGCGCTGCCAAGCAAATAACGTCTCGGTGCTCCTGTGCCATTTTTCATGAAGTTAAATTTGATAATTACTCCGACATTTAGTGCAAAATTGGCCCCTTTTCTATGTAAATGAGCCTCATTGCAAAAACAGTCCAATTCACAAAGATCAGCGCCGTTGTAGTGAAATCATTCGAGAGCTGCTGGGAACTGACAGACCGGGATATTAAACTCTGTCACATTTAAATTCCTTCCTGTTTTGAGGAATGCCTCCGCATCTCGTCGGTCGGGACCTGGAGTTCACCGTCTGAACATTTCATTTTTTTCTTTTTCTCTCTGCCATTGTTCTGCCTACAAAGGCAACATTTATTCTTTGCCACGTGGATAATTGCAATCAGATGCAAAACGTTCTGGGCGTGTTCGCACTGTGATATCTTTTGTGAATGGGACCTGGAGACGGGGCGGATAGCGGCTGCAAGTGATGCACAATTCACGGTGCTATCAGCGGCTGCAATCTACTCTTTGTGAATCATTCTTGTTTTAATGTAGTTTTGACCACCACCGAAACACTGCTATCTCAGTGACACATGACTCAAAACTTGGACGAATAAAACCTAAAACTATCTGCATGACGAGAGTTGGGTGCCTTTGAGCAAGGCATTCTTGATGAGGGTTGTAGGTTGAGAGTCTCCTCAGAGCTCCTCAATCAGCATACAGTAAGTCTTCATTACTGTACTATATACAGTATACATCCTATCCCACCATCCCCCATGTGAGATGATGTATGACGGGTTCCTCTGGGAAACGTGCCATCAAAAAGACTCTGGCTTCCTTCAGTAGCTACGGCAACCGTTGCTATGGTTGCCTACAGACTCGGCGTGCACTGGCAAATGCGTGCAAGTTTTTTTATGTATGCAGTATGTACGCTTCATATGAGGACTATTCCAACTGTAACTGTGTGATTCAACCTCCACCTGACTGAGTTCATTCAGAAATACCTCCCTGTACATCCGTGAGTATCTGTGCTCTGCCTGTGGCGTGTGCTCCGGCATGTGATCGGCGGAGGATTAAAGTGTGACGGGCGTTTATCTTTGGAGCGCTGTAACTGTCAATCCCGATTAAGACACATGCTCTCTGGCCTCTTCCTCCTCCTCCTCTTCTTCCCCCTCGTCCTCATCCTCCTCCTCCTCCTCCTCCTCCTCCTCTTCCTTGGCAGATGGACACATTTGGAAGCACTCTGCTGCACCAACACTACCCACACTATGTAGCTCTGCCTCTGTCCAACGCTGAGGAGAGGAGAGGAGAAGATGCACTGCACGTTATAGAAAAGATGTGAAGATGAAGCGGTAGAATTAAGACAGGATGAAGAGCAAAGAGAGGAGGAGGAGGGAGGGAGGAAGAAGAGAGAATAAAAGCCGAGAATGAGGGGTTTAGAGCGAGGGTGGAGGGGACGGAGTTGAGGGAAGACAAGAGACGGAGGAGATGAGAGAAAGGCCAGAGAGACGGGGGAGGACAGTTGCTTCAGCAGGAACGTGAACATCACTATCATGTCTTCTGACATATTTCACTAAATAAAACCGGCTTGTAGAGAGAGAGAGAGTTTGATCGTCGACAGAAGAGCTGTTTTTTGTGATCTGACAGCGGTTTAGCAGAAACTTGAGGGCTCTTGTAGAGTGAAACGTGCCTCTGCATTCTCTGTGATGAATCAGAGGAGCTTCACATCTACTTGACTGCTGTTTGTAAGACGGTGTGATGGGGATGGGGTAGCCTCCAGCTTTGTATCACCGGCTTTGATTTGACAACAAATGGTGTATTTCACCTTAGCTTCATCACCGCATCATTAAAGGCAATTACAACCATTTAGGTGGTGATCAGTTCCAAGATGCATTGATGGACAGTAGAGGTGTAACCATACGTTTTTACAACGATACGAAACGGTTTCCATTATCCCGATACGATTCAAGGACGATATTTGACTCATCTAGAGCGATACGATACGATTCAATGATTTGAAATCGATTAGCTCATTGTCTACCTTACTGTGGTTAGAAAGAGACGCCGTTTGTGTTTTAACAACGTTTGGGTTATGAGTTATTGATCCAGGAAGCTCGAATCTGTCAATATCTTTCCCACTTTACCAAAGTTAGTTTTTCTACCGTCATGTCTTCTTCCCTGAGACACACTCTTTTATTGTCTCAAAAAACTACGTACTGATCCATGTCCATCACCTTCAGTTACACAGCAGCACTGTGCTTTTTGTTCTCTCATACACAGCACCGTCCTCAGACCATGGATGTATGCCTCATACGCGCTCTTACACAACTTCTGGTCGCATAATATGAAAAAATGGGCGTTTTTTTTGTTTCTGTCTTCTAGTGATGTTTTGTTTTTAGAAATAGAAAATGAAAATCAACCCGCTTTTTTAACTTTAGTTCATCCCTTTATGACCCTGATAAAGAAAAACGTCTTGTATTTCAATTTTAATATTTGTATTTTAAAATGAAAATCAAATAACCACTCATTTTTTGTATTTTAATATCCTTCTGTGAAAGGAAACTCGAATGACCAAAAGATACACTGACCAATTATACAAACTGTTCAGTTACAGAAACAGGCAAAGATAACAAAAAGGAAAGAAAAGTGTGAAAATTGTCCATAAATCAGGGGAAATACGGGAGAATTGCGACCCCGGGAGGAAAGTGGGAGAGGCCGATGAAAAACGTGATTATCCCAGGAAAATCGTGAGGGTTGGCAAGTACGAGACAGGAAGCTGGCATGTGTTGAGAGACGGACTAACACCTTGTTGATTTATTAACTCTAAATATGCGTTGCACATGTGTACAGCTGTAGATCCTGCATGATGACATAATGGCTTTATAGAGGACACTCAGGTGAGGCCTTTCACTGACACATATTTATGTGTGTTCAGCAGCTGCTAAAACACATTAATGATCAAACACAAGTATTGTTTGAGTCTTTAAATATCATTTATATTTAATAATAAAGGCAGCTCTCGACACATTCCAGTGGAGATGACCTCGCTGTAAGCCATCTGGCTGAGACGGCACCATGTCGTCCGTGTCCAGTAAGTGTGAACTTTAGCTCTTCCAGGCGTTCCCGCCCATCTGCCCTTTAATTCTCTCTTTGCTTCTGCTTTCACTCGCCCTTCCTCGTTTCTCTTCCTACCCATAATCCCACCCCCCTCATCCAACCTCCGCCCACACACACATGACAACATCTCTCTGGCATCCCTCCCCCTTTGCTCCCACTTGACATGTCATTTGTTAGAATGAAACACACAGGCACATGTGAGCCCACACACACACACACACACACACACACACACATACTGTATTATACACACAAACATGCACACAGTGACAGCTGTCAGTCAGCCCCGGGGCGTCATGGCAACAGCTTCCCGGCTAGATGTGGTGAGAAATGCGATGTGTCCAGTGTGAGGACAGACCGGTGCTGTCTAAACACGGTTGGCTCGACGCTCCAACATGACGGATCTGTAGATGACTGACGACTGACGACTGGCAGTCATTTCTCTTTTAACAGCGAAAAATCTGTTGATGATGCTCAGCGCTGAAAATAATAGTCACATATTCATGACTCCTCACGAGGCACCTAGAGGTTAGAGGTGGCTATATGACTCACCAATACTGTTAATATCTTAGTGCCAGGGGCCATTACACAGGAAGTATCCCCATCACTTCTACTCCTCTGTGTCCACAACTCCAATCAAGATATCACTTATTGTGCCGTCGGTCTGAAGCAGCTCTGGAGAAATTCAAGGGTAACATCACACAACTAAATAGGATTACACCACAGAGAAGATTTCCCCCGTGAGTTTTATGCGAGTATAAAAATCCCCTCGATTGATTTGATTCCATCATAAAGCAATATACGCATAACATACTGACAAAACACAGATTTAATAGAGTAGAAACAAAATAAGATGACATAAAGTCAGATAGAAATTAATAAAACACAAACAGGATTGATGTTAACTAGTGGTTAAGTGTTCAAACATCCCTCTGAATTAATGTGTGTAACATCAACACATTAGCAAAATCAGTGAACATGTGCGTCACGCAGGCAGAGGGCGATCAGGGATAAATGTGTTATAATCAACTGTGAAACTTCATTTGCTTCGATATTATATATAGAGATATCTGGCCCTGTTCACACCTGGTATTAACATGCATCCTCAGTGATAGTGGACAGCTCCAAGTACAGGTGTGAACGCACTCAAGACGCATTGAGATCGAATCTTTCAGACCACATTCAGAGGTGTCCTGGGCCACATTAAGGACCGCCTACTCAACTGACGTCCCGCTGGGATCCGCGGGGTCTCTGAGCTCCTCGTGTGAATAGACAGACAGACCGGAAACATCCGAAAAATGTCCAAACAAATACTGAAAAATGTGAGAAAAATATCTGAAAGAATTCTAAAAAACATGTGTGGAAAAAGGCTGAGAGATGTCCAAAAAAAATTTAAGAATAAAATCAATGAAAAATGACGTAAGGCTGATATAAAGGCCGGAAATTCCCAAAATATGTCCAAAAAAGGCAGAAAAATTCCAAAAACTGTCTGAAAAATGTCTTGAAAACTGTACGACAAATGTTATATAATTGTCTAAAAATATGACCGCAAAATATCTGAAAAAGAAGTTAGAAAAATGTCTGAAATAAAATCCCAAAAAATTTCAGAAATAAAGGCAGACGTGAGCGCTTGTCTGCTTCACAGCATGGAAACGGCTTCTGTGCTCTACTGTGTGTTATTGTCCGCCGGTACAATAACCTTTTAGCCTTTTCACGTGTCACTAGACCCCAGGCAAACGTTCACAGTTAAGTTCAGGCAAGAAAACTACTTAGTTAGGGTAAGGGAAAACATCATGGTTGGGCTTAAAGTAAGTACATAAACTAAGTCAAACATGTACAGAAACAACGTTACACTATGGAAAACATGTCAATAAAAAACGTGACAAATGTCAACATTACACACTACAAAAAAGACACCAGTCAACAACGGTCTCCTGGTTAAAGGTCCTGTGTTTGTTGGACCCATCTACCTCCCCACCCACCATCAGTCGTCTTTCTTGCTTTTTATTCCACGTCACTAACTCTTACCGTAGAATTTATACGCAGATGCGTTTACATTGCAGTCAGTTCAGGATACATGGCGTACAAAAGACACGCGGAAATCAAGGAAGGCGTACTTATTGCACGCTAAACGCCTTGCGCATTACGGTGGTATTAATACGCCTTTTTGTGCCAACAGGCTGGATATCCCACCGTACACCACCTGCTCAGCACCAACCAGCAGACAGACACAGAGACTAGCTGGTGAACGTTGTTGAGACAGACATTTCCCTCAGGAGTCGGTTCAGGACAAAACCAAGTTAAACTGAGAGTGAATGTTGGGCTCACTTTTGTCAGGTAGCCTAAAACGCAACACTTTGATATTAATAAACTACTCTATCTACCTTTATACCTGGCTGAGATCCAGGCCAAACGGGTTCTGGTTGCGATACATTTTACGTGCATTTATTGCACACGTGAGCCAGATGAGGCCTCCAGATCCAGATTGCATGTGAATAGCAGGTGTAAATGGGGTCATTGCTCTCGCTTCTGTGTTCCTCTACAACATGATCACAGGTTCTCTGATTACATTACAATGTGAAAAATGTAAATGTGGATCGAACTGAATTGTGTCTGCACTGTAATGTTGCTGCTCTCTCTCTCTCCCTCTTTCTCTCTTCCTGCTCCCTCTCTCTCTCTCCTCTCTCTTTCCTTCTCTCTCCTTGTCTCGGGTGATCATCCAATAATAGCACAAATTATGCACAGCTGGTATTAATCAACACTGTCTAATTAGCACCTCAAAGCCACCTGGGTAATTGCCAAAAAAGAAAAAAAAGCATGAGGGAAAACATGGCTGACTGTTCCTCCATCTCAGCCGGTACGCGCTGATCTTCAGTTTCAACTCAATCTGAAGTGGCTTCGTGGGAAATGTTTCTTCTCCCACATCATTGTACCAACAGTCCCACAGCAGCGATGGACGATGATACTGGTTTGTGAGCATGAAAAGAAGCTTTTATGAGAAAAGGTTGCAGCAGGGTGTGACAATTCTTAGCTAAATTTACATCTTCATGATAAAACAGCCATAAAAGATGTTTTTTCTGAAGTGCTATAAAGGTGTGATGCAGTTTGATAATATGCAGGTGTTGAAGAGTGGAATGTCTCACCTCAGTTTTTAGTGCTCAGTGCCCTCAAAGCATCATCACATCAGTGTGAAAGTAGCAAGAAATGTTGTCTTATTGTTGCAGATAAAATGACTTGAACGTCACGTTTGTTTGTTTGTTAAAGGTCATTCCACCGATTCCACACATGAAGATCAGTTTACTGGTCACGTTGAGTGTGTGAAGACAGTCGTATAACGTCCTCTGTGGTTCTGGAGCAGGCGGCAACCTGAATTGTGAAAAGTGAAGCCAATGCCGAAGTGCCTTAAATCTGCATTCTCTCTACCAGCCAGCAGGGGGCGACTCCTCTGGTTGCATAAAGAAGTCTGTTTGTATAGAAGTCTGTGAGAAAATGAGCCTACTTCTCTCTTGATTTATTACCTCAGTAAACATTGTAAACATGAGTTTATGGTCTCAATCTCTAGTTTCAAGTCTTCTTCAACACAGCATGATGTTCATTTAGTAAATGATGGTCCCATTTAGAGTCAGATAGACCATAAAACAGGGGATGCTTTAGGGCGGGGCTACCTTGTGATTGACAGGTCGCTACCACGGCGTTGTCCGGTCTGGGAGTTGTCCGTATCTGCATCGTAGTTCATGAACGTCAATTATAAACTTTTTGGTTGCCTAAGAAGCTCCAACCTCTCGCGTCACTTCTGGTTGCAAAAAACCAAGATGGCGTTCAGCCAAAATGCCAAACTCGAGGCTTCAAAACTGTAGTCCACAAACCAATGGGTGATGTCACGGTAACCACGTCTACTTCTTATATTCAGTCTGTGGTGCAACTTTTATAATGAATAGCTGAGGCGTTACCAGGCAGGGGAGTTGCATTATGGGAAATGTAGGATCTAGTGTTTTTAGAGCTTTACCAGGAACAAAAGGTCAGGATATGTCGGCCTCTGCTGCTTCAATTGTGACAATTCTGTTGTTAATCTCTCTATTTAGTCTCCCAACTATATAATACTGAATCATTGTGTCCCTGTAAATATTATTTTACAATATCTATGACATAAAACAACAAGTTTCTGTGATGAGTCGGTTTTTGAGTTTATTTCACATCTGTCCCACATCTGTCCCACATCTGCCCGTCTGTTAATGTCACTATGTTATGTCTTTGTCAGCGTAAAGCAGCAGATGTGTATGTGAGGGTTACGTAACGCCCACAGCTGCAAAAAAAAATAGCTTTGGTTTGTCTTTTTTGGGGTTACATTGTTAATTGCTTCCTGGAAATAGATGTCTTAATAAGACCCGTTGGTTGTCTCAGCGCACCACAAAATTGTCTTTACAAAATGAAATCAATGGAAACAACGTTATGAGCTGGAGACGAGTTGGTGGAACACGAGATGTCGGAGCTTTTTACATGGAATACTACAATGTTCTACTCTCAGTGGTCTATAGAGTATTTCTAGCTGCTCAGAGTGCACGATTGCAGTTTTGTCCGTGTCTTTCCCTGGGTAAAATGTGAGCAGTTCTCACTAGGTATTGAATGGGGTTAGCTCTCCGAAGGCCTGTGAAGGTTTGAGGAGGAGCGCAGTCTACAGGACAAGGTGACCCACTTCTTCCTCTCTCAATCCCTCGCTCCTGCCCTCCATTTACTTCTTTCTCTTTAATCTCCTGGTTGTTCCTGCATGTGCTGTGGTTTTTATCTCTCTTGACTCTTCTTGACTCTTTCTGTCTCTCCGCATTACTCAAAAGTGTGTGCAAGATGCCAAAAAGAAGAAGGCGGTTAAAACCTTTTTAGAGCTTTATATTATCTTTTAATGTATATTAAAGACAGATTTTCACTTCCTGGCCTGATCTCAAAGGCTTGACCTCATAAGAAAGGTCATTTTCATGTGTGTGTAGCCATTTAGCTTTATGTTTTCTGAGTCAATTAATAATTCACACCCATATTTATTTCTGTACGCTAAAAGTTCAACAGGTTTTTCATGTATTTATATTTTTGATTAGAATTGAAACTGCAGACTTCTGCTCCTTGAAGGCATTTGTTTTCCTCGATGTCTCGTTCCATCTGTTGTGGGTAGTGTTGTTACAGACGTTGACCACTAAGTGGCGCTATATTATCATGTCAGGTGCATCATCCAGCACCACTCTCGTCCTCTCTGTGGTCACATCTCAGCTCCGTGGATGGATGAAGGAGTGTTGGGGGATCCTTTTTTTGTTTTGATTGCAGCTTTTTTATAACCAAATATTACACAGAAACAGAGAAATGCATCAGTCGATTCCTATTTAACAACCAGCACAGAATCAGAATCGTCTCTGGAGGACGTGAGCGTTCATATTTCTTCTCAAACGCTGCCAAGTCGCAGGTATACGTAGCTCCCTGTGTGGTCTTTAGAGTGCCTTGTCTCTTACCCAGAATCCACTGCAGCTCTGTGGGTCAGAGCCTGCCCACATTCTGCCCCACTTACTCCTGCAAGACACGTGTCTGCCGGCCTCTGAATATCTCCTCTGCATAATTGGTTTGTGTGAGTGTGTGTCTGTATCCATATGCATGAATACTGTGTGTCAGAGGCTCTAGTGTGTGTGTGTGTGTGTGTGTGTGCAGACAGCCCCTGTTGAGGAAGTTCATACTGTTCCTTTCTTCTTCGTCTTATTGTTTTTCAGACTGTCAGAGTTTTGAACTTCGACCTTTTGAGCCGACAGTTTGAAATGTTAATCTGACGTATACTGTGTTCTTGTGTTCTACAGATTCTTTGCAGCAATATTTGAGTTAAATATTAAGATGTCATTTTTTGTGAGTACACCGTGATATTCAAAGTGACCCGTGCATAATTTAATCCACGACTTTTTTGCATAAAATTGTTTTTATTGCCACTTTAAATCATTTCTCATATGTTAATCTGCCGGTGAACTAAATGCCAACCCGTCACTACTGTCATCTTCATATAACAATTACACCCGTTTCCTACACCCCATTTTTACACAGTTGAACATAAAGGGACCTTATTTTCTGTGTTACATAAATATGTCCATATCCATTCTTCAATGTTTTTTTTGTTGTTTTTGTCACTGTTGTTGTCTGTTTATTGGTTTATATGTTGGTAAGGTGGCCAGCCTATTCGCCCCTACTTTTTTTTATTTCGTTTTTTATTATTATCATAATAATATATAATATCATATATTATTATTGTTATTATTAATAACAATAATAATATTAATATTTGAAGTATATTTTATTTATTTTTATAAAAATAATAATAATAATTATTATTATTATTATTATTATTATTTTAAAGTATATTTTCATTTTATTATTATTATTATTATTACTAATAATAATAATAATATTTTAAGAATATTTTCATTTTGTTATTATTATTATTATAATATTTAAGTAATATGGTTTGATTAAGATTATGATTGTTATTAGTATTATCACTTTTCTTTTCCTTCATTGGCTCTTAATTTGAAAAACAATAAAAACAAAGTAAATCTAGTCCTCCGAAGAGGGGGGGCGGAGGAGGGGTGTGGCGGACCAAATAAATAAATAAATAAAAAAGTCAATAAATAAATGAATAAATAATTTTTGCAGTTGTTTACGACTAATGCAGCAGCACTTCAAACTAGAACTTCATGAGCTTCACCAAATGAAACCTGTTTCCTGCAGGACTATTAGGCGTATCTGTTGTTTTACCCACTTAATGTAAATTAGATTAGTTAGAAACTTTAGAAACTTTATTGTCCACAATGTGGAAAGTTGTCTTTGCCTTCACCGCAGTCAACATGAGTTACAAATAAGACAATAGTAAGAGACATTAAAAACATTGGAGTTCAATCATATGCAATCAAATACAGTTCCATTGGCCTATTGCAAATGTACAATGTGCAAATTCCACAAACATGAGAGAAATGTGCAGGTTCAGGGCAGGGAGGTAGTTCAACATGTGGGTCCAGTGGACGGGACGGGTCCCTTGTTATGTCAAGAGCTTTCTTTGTGGTATTCAGTACTCGCCTGCTGCTTAGTAGCATCTGTGGTTTCCCCTATTACTGTGATTTTATTGGCCGTGTTAACCACTCTTGACAGTTTCCCTTTTTCTAATAGAGTTTTAATCCTGACCGGCGGTGTTTTCTTCTTTCCCCCTCTCCGTTAGTCCCAGCAGTCACAGCGAGGCGGTAGGCACCAGGAGGAAGCTGTACAGCGCAGTCCCCGGGAGACATTTTGTGGTGGTCCGTCCTTACATCGCCCAGGCCGAGGGCGAGATCAACCTCTACAAGAGCGACAGGGTCAAAGGTGAGTCGGGCTTTGTTGTTGTTATTGTTGTTGTCTGCTTGTTTTTTCAGACTCTGACCTGCTCTGACCTGCTCTGACCTCCACTAGAGCCAGTTCAAGTAGCAGTAAGTCAGCAATACACGTACAGTACACACCCAGACCTGACATAACACGTGTGACCCTGCACCCCAACCAGGGGGGGAAGAAAGGTATCAGCCTCAAAATAAACGTACCAAAAGTACTCACTATGCAAAATGGTTCATTTCAGAATAATGTATATTATAGAAAGCCTTTTTTTATGGTACAAAATATGACGGAATTAGGAGCGCTACACCTGATCAGTTCAGTTAGAAGACACACAAGAATGAAAACAGGTAAAACACCACAAAAACTAAACAAACAAACAGTACCATAAATAAATAAATACAATATCATTATTGCACTTAAGTTAATGTACTTATTGCATTCTAATTAATATTAATATTGCACCAGTATGAATATAATTATTGTACTAGAATAAATATAATTAGTGCACTAGAATAAATATTAATATTGCACTAATATGAATGCAATTATTGCACTAGTATGAATGTAATTATTGAACTAGAATAAATATTAATATTGCACTAGTATGAATGTCATTATTCCATGATCCCGTAGGTTTGCCCTCGAAAACGATAGTTTTATTGCATGTGAGGGGTCATTCTTTTTTTTATTATTGGATCATGATTATTGATGCATTCATGTGTAAAGACTCATTTTAACAATTGTATATACTGCTGGATAGCTTAATCTGTAATACTACTTTATAATTTCTATTTGTTGATTTTATTTTGTATTAATAATCTGAATCTGCAAACTAAAACGTGCGGTAAAAAGTTAAATATTTGCATTACATTTATTTAGTTAAACTCACCGCTGACCCCGACCAGAGAGAGGGATAGAACTCCCCTCCTCTCCGCGGAGGATGAATGATGAATACCGAAATCAAACAGCAGATAAAAGGCACTGATTCATCGCTGCCTTCATTTCATAATTGTGTCTGAGAATGAGACAACTGAAAATCAAGCAGCAAATTAGCATATCTGATGAAAACGAGAGTCTAAACACAGATGCAGAGGAATAACGTCGTCCTGATCTGCAGACATTAAACCGTCTCAGAGCCGCTGCAGGTTGATGAACGGGCACAAAGTACATTATTTACTGAGGAATCAATGAGGAGGGGCGCCCTGGTCGCTCACCTGGTAGAGCAGCTGCTTTGAATTCAACAATATAGAATATATTAACTAAATATCAAGGATGAAGCTGCAGAAGGAACTTTCCAGAGCATTTAAAGGACCTGTGTCACCGTGGGTTCTTATGTAGATCTTTATCTACATAAAGCCGAGTTTATGCTCACCGTAATGTCTCCGGTGCGCAAGCTAAAAAAATGACATCATGCATCAAAGTGCAACGGCTCCGCGAGTTGTCACAGCTTTTCAGACGTGACGGCCACAATAAGATAAACACAAATAGCTTAAATTAAAGGGACTGTATGTAAGTTTGTGTGGACAGGTTGTAACTTAACCTAAAAAATGAGACCTTCCACAACTTTCTGGGTTTCCTCCATCAGCCGGTAGACTAATGTACTGGTAGTTTAATGTGAAGAATGCGGGACATTTTAATTATTTTTTCTGTAAAATTCAACGGATGTGATGCCATGCACGCTCGCTAGTGCCTTTAATTTCAGCTTGGCTTACAGAGCTAACAGTGAGCAACTATAGCTATAGCCACTTACACCAACAAACGTCCAGCCTCCACCACAACTCAGACTCCAACACAAGCTCCACGGATATACATGTAAAAACTTGCATACAGTCCCTTTAATAAGTGAAATAACGAATTAGAAAGACGGATATATTTTTTTTAAATGCTTTAAAAACAGGAGATCTTTTGAGTAAATACTTCCGAAACAAATCGTTTACAGGATATTAAATCTAAAACCTTTTGTTTTCATTATAAAACATTTAATACTGGACTCTTTTCTTGACAGAGATTGTATAAAGGTGATAAAGCATGTTCATGAATATCAGATATGAGTTTACGGTTACGTTGAGGGGCTTGGTTTATGGCGTTTTGTCGGTGACTTTTTTAAATTATTATTTATTTATTTTTTTTCTACTTTTTTTCCCCTTTTTCGAGATTGTTTTTTTTTACAATAGTAAAATAATTACAATAGTTTATAAATGTATTTTTAAGTAGTTGAGCTTAGAAACAAACACAATAAGTTCACGAGAGAAAACAACATCAGCATTCAAAATTGAAATAAAATTAAAAAAATAATAAGAAAATAAAAAAGTAATAATAATAAATTAAATAAACAAATAAGTTAATAACTTTGTGCTTATTCACAGAATATTTTGTTTCGTACGCCCTCTGGCTTTTCAGAGAATACTGCAACGGACGACGCGTGGCAGTGCTCGTATAGCTCGCCTGCCACGGCGCCTTGCTCGAGTATAAACGAGGCTTAAAACTGAGCTGAAAGGAGATATATACAGAGATATATATTTCAGAATGCCCTTATAAAGACCAAAGGACCATTTTCCAAACATCTTATCACAAACGTCTTCACACAAACTGATTTTGGAAGAACATTTTAATAAGACTGTGAGCTCGTCAACATTCGATGCTCCTGCAGTTCACACTGTTAACGGATGACATTTAATCACAACCTCTAACAGATGTGGGAGTTTAAAATGCATCCAAATGTATCAGCTCCACGATGAATAATGTCTTGTATTGCAATATTTCAAACAGCGAGCAGCTACTCATGTTTATTACATCCTTTATAACGTCCTTTACTGCTCTGGGTAGAGTTGGCCTCAGTCTTCATATATTGTAGGAGACTCTGTATAAGCAGAAACCTTTGCCTCAGTGTTACCTTCTATTCAATTTAAATGAAATGATCTCTGGGGACGCCGTGTTCTGTTCCTTCATTCTGTGCTCTGAATTCATTCATTCGTACCACTTTCCCGACCACTTTGCTCCGCTCTCTCTCTCCCCTCGGTCCAGTTCTGAGCATCGGAGAGGGGGGTTTCTGGGAGGGCAGCGCCCGCGGCCAGGTGGGCTGGTTTCCAGCCGACTGCGTGGAGGAGATCCCGGCCAAGGCCACCGAGGAGAGGAGCTGTAAGTCTAATCACACGGGGCCGCATGGTTGGAGGTGGGACATTGACTTATGTAGGACACGCACTGTTTGCCATCACCCAGTTCTGTGGCGAGAAAGAGAGAGGGGGAAACAAAGAACAGAAGCTCAGGCTAAACGCTGAAGGCTCCTGAGGCAGCGTGATGGCACGTGGCCTCTTTTTTTTCTCCAGTTCATGAGCTGCATGTGTCTCTGCTCCTCTGTCTGCTTGTCTCCCGGTCTCTCTCCG
The DNA here is from genome assembly GCA_916701665.1 of Sebastiscus tertius. Lineage (NCBI taxonomy): Eukaryota > Metazoa > Chordata > Actinopteri > Perciformes > Sebastidae > Sebastiscus > Sebastiscus tertius. The sequence continues at coordinate 10,946 of CAKAOH010041309.1, read as the reverse complement.
TCTCCCCGGGCTGCGGTGCACAGAGATAAGCGCTACATTGCCCTGCTAACTCAGCTGTGCTCTGATGTCCTCTGGGTGCAAGCTAATGAACATATCACACCACGCTCCGTCCCCCCATAAACATCACATTCCTCCCTGTCCTTGCGATTCCTCTCGCTCGTCTTTGTATGCTGCTCGTAGTGAGCGCTGTCTGGAGCAGGTCTTTAGAAAAGACCCGTCTTCCTTCTGTCTGTCCTGCTCTCTTCCTTGTTCCATAATGGTTTTCATCCCGTGGTATTCTATTCTCTGACAGTGTTTAATTATTGACATTATCACAAAGCACAGTGTTGCTGGAGTCAACTCCCCCACACCCACCAGCTCTCCTAGTCTTCCCTGCTCTTAGGAGTATGTCAGCAACGATAGAGGCAGATGGGGGGCGGGGGGGCAACTTGTTCTTCTCTCTCTCTCTCTCTCTCTCTCTCTCTCTCTCGCTGTTTGCCTTCTTCTGGGTGGCTTATTTTAAAGCCTAACCCAAGGCCATTGGCACGGGGAGCTCCTCTCACATTGTGCCACATCCAAATTGCCCCCAGGTCTGCCTGCAAGAGAAAGCCTGTCAGGAAATGGGAGCACAGTATGTCGGCTCGCAGAGATCCACTCAAAGGCGGCCCCGGCCAAGACCACGGGCCGCCACGCGCGTGTGTGTGTGTGTGTGTGTGTGTGTGTGTGTGTGTGTGTGTGTGTGTGTGTGTGTGTGTGTGTGTGTGTGCTGCAATTAGACGGGCAGTGAACGACCTGCATGGAGCCGCACTGATTGTGGAAATAACAGGCAGCTGAGGAGTGATCTCCATATGACAGGTAGAGGCAAGTTAGTCTGAGTCAAAGTGTAGCTTTAAGGGCTGTCCATCCATTCAAATATTTAATCACAATTAATCACCCATTGTTTTATCTGTTCAAAATTAACCTTAAAGGGAGATTAGTCAAGTATTTAATCCTCTTATCAACATGGGAGTGGGCAAATATGCTGCTTTATGCAAAATGTATGTATGTATTTATTATTGTAAATCAATCAACACAAATCAATGACAGATATTGATCCAGAAACCCTCACAGGTACTGCATTTAGCATAAAAAGTGAAGTTCTACTTTAGTTTAAGTTTCACAAATAACCAAATACTTTATACTACATACTACATCTACTACATCTTTTGGCTCATCAGCAGCACATTACTTTTTTTTTCTCGTAAAGTTATGACTTTATTTCCGTAAATTACAACTTTTTTCTCATAAACTTATGACTTTATTTTCATTAAATTGCGACTTTTTTCTCGTAATATTACAACTTTATTCTCGAAATCTCAGATTTTTTTTCCACTCAGTGTGGCCCTGATGCTCCGTCGTACCATACAGCCTGAAATACTTGACATTTATGTGCAAGGTTCAGATGATCCTAACAGTAGTTATCTTCTCCCTCTCTTAGATGTGCATCGTGCTACCTATCAGGGTTTTACACACACACACACACACACACACACACTCATTCAGATTGTAATTTAAACACCTTTAGCTTCTAATCCCTCTAATTCAATAGATGTGATGCAGCAGGATTAAGCCCTGCTTAGACATGCTTTGTTAGGGTTCAGGTTTGGACCCTGGAGAGCACTTGAGGAGCTACAGTACGTATGGGAAACACACACTCTCTCACACACACACACACACACACATACACACACACACACACACACACACAGCTCAGTGGTTAAGCAGGTATAGTGGTGTCGGGGGGCGGGGGGGTTTGCTCCAGCCTCCCAGACCAGAAAGCCAGCGCTGCAGATTTAGCTGAATGCTTTTCTGTGAGTAACTGAGCTGAGAGTGAATCCTCTAACCTCACTGAGAAGGAGGCTGACTACAACAGCAGGTATCCATCTGAGTACATTTCAAGACGTTATAATGAATTAGAGAAACTGAAAGGAAAAATCAATCATATTTTCAAAACAGCACGTCTCAAAATAACGTGTAAATCACAGTAGAAGAATTTGTCGGCCCCTACTCACAAAGTATGATCAATGCCAGCTGACTAATGGATGCTCATTCTTTAGTTCAAACAAAGACTTGACGCAGCTCCTCTGGAACCAGAAGTAACACCTGCAAACAGCCACGTGGAGAATCAGTGGACTCTCCCTTTAAACAGACTCAAGGGCAGCGCGCTATAAAATCATGAATATCATCAACTTCATGTTTGCTGTCTATCAGTCTGATGTTTTTCCCGCCACGCCACAGCGGCGGGGCTCATCATGTGTTGGTTGGATGCATAATGTGTGTTTGTTATGTCGCACCGTGCACGCTGTATTTACTCAGCATCAGAAGGCATCAGCTGGACTCACTGCGCTGGTCATTATTTTACAGATTGGATGCTGCTGCTGATCTGATGAGGCTGTAAGAGAAGAATACAATAATGTGCAGTAATATTTCACATTTTGTTTTGCGCACACAGGTTATGTTGGAAGAAATGACAGTAAATTATTACACGGCTTTGATGAATACTCAATTCTGATTGGTCAATCACGGCGTTCTACGGTCTGTGTTTTCTTTATAACAGCTGATGTCAGACTCTGGAGGACCGCTTTTGTGTCAAATTATAGATTTTTTAAGTAAGTAGCTGTGTAATAAGCGGAATAATGTACAGCAACGTGCATTGTGCATGCACCCCATCACTGCAAATTTCCCTGCTGTGGGACTAATAATGGATTGTCTTAATTTATCCTATCTCACCTCCAGTTACCCATTAACTGCAGGTTACACATAACAACATTATATTCCACCCAGGCATCTGGGGCCAACTTCATGATCCAGCTGTGGGGCCTTACAATCAGGATTAAAAACATTTCGAGACTGCAGATGTTCACCACGAGTCGTGTAAAAATTCCATGCTACTTTCAAATGATGCTAGCTTTACAACATCGCCGACCCTACCTTTAAACGCGACAATAATGTGTACCCGCTAATAACGCCACTAATTTCTTTAACACATTAACACAATTTGCGATTCTTAGGTTGTATTAGCTCAGTTTTAAAGCTAGAGGGAAGATACTGCTGTATCATATGAATCGAGAAAACCTGATGAATCCATCGGTACCAACCATGTCAGACTATCTCGTCATGAAGGAGGTTAAATAACGCTCCAAACTTACGCTAAATTTTGGCAAGGAAAAACTGTCATGTCCATTTTCAAAGGGGTCCCTTGACCTCTGACCTCCAGATCAGTGAATGTAAATGTGTTCTCTGGGTACCCACGAGTCTCCCCTTTACAGACATGCCCACTTCATGATAATCACACGCAGTTTGGGGCAAGTCATAGTCAAGACAGCACACTGACACACTGACAGCTGTTGTTGCCTGTTGGGCTGCAGTTTGCCATGTTCTGATTGGAGCATATTGTTTTATGCTAAATGCAGTACCTGCGAGGGTTTCTGGATCAATATCTGTCATTGATTTGTGTTGTTAATTGATTTACAATAATAAATATATACATACATTTGCATAAAGCAGCAGATTTGTCCACTCCCATGTTGATAAGAGTATTGAATACTTGACAGATCTCCCTTTAAGGTTCATTTAGAACAGATAAAAAATGGTGTAATCGATTGACAGCCCTACTATAAAATCAATTGAACAAACAGACAAGATATTCCACGGCAGCTTCCAGTACAACAGCAATAATAATCTGAGCAAAACAAAACTCCGTGCAGAGACATCCATCGTTACGGTTCCAGTGACAGGTGATGAAGCTGTGCAACATGTCACACTGCAGGTAATGATGTTGTTTCAGAAGGAGGAGGAGGAGGAGGAGGAGGAGGAGGAGGACGAACTGAGTGATGTCCCATCTGACAAATAATGCGTCGCGCAGATTCCTCCATCTCATTCTCGCATCTTCTCCCTCGCGTCGCTAGGTGAGATACGAGTGAAGGATGCGAGGAGGAAAAAATAAAGATCTGGAAGAGGAACCCAGAGGGGCCCAGAAGCCCGACACAATCCACACACACGATTATACACATGCTCGCTGTATAAACAGCTCACAGAACAAAGACACAGATGCAGTGTAACATGCACATTTTCACACAAACATCATGCTTTATGTTCACCTTCAGTTATGCACACACACACACACACACACACACACACACATGCAGCATCTCTATTGATCTGTGACCATAGAAACCAGCTGGTTGCAGTCAGACAGCAGTTGCTATGCAATGTGATGTTGTGGATATACTATTCTCTCTCTCTCTCTCTCTCTCTCTCTCTCTCTCTCCATTTTCTTTCTTCCCCTCCCTCCCTCCTTTTCTGTAAAAAAACAAAGCTCCATTTTTCATCTCTATTGGTCGGTCATCTTCTTCCAGCCACATCCTCCTCCTTCCCTCCCTCCCTCCCTCCTCCGATCTGACACTGTGGACATAGAGTCAAGGGAGGAGGAAGAAGAGAAGGAAGGGAGGAGGGGGGGAGAAAAAAATGTTCCTGCAAAGATGACAAGATCTAAGCCGGATCAGAGGAGATGGAGTTTCTGTGAAAGTGTGACAGCTGGTGTGAGAGAGAGTATGTGAAGGAGGGAAGGAAAGAGAGGAGGAGACGGTGCCGAGTAGGACGGATAGATAGATCTTCACTCCGGAGGTCATGTTTGTGTTTAAACTGTACTTTTTTATTTATATATAAAACCTGATCTTCTCTGCTTTCTTTAGCCGGTGAAAATCTACCGTTTAATAACAGAATGATAGATTAAAGGGAGGCAGATAAAGGAGGAGTGGCGTGAGGATCTCATTCACTTTATTGATGCCAGCGTTTGACTACATGTGTCCTGGATATTCAACGTGTCCAGCTTCTGTTTTCACCCTCAACACGTTCCCAATGTTACCGACACCTTTTTGCAGTTGTAGGTTAAACGGTCAAGTCTCTTATTCCCCCATTTATTAGCCAATATTGCCACCCTCTGGATCTTTGTTTAAACACTCCTCTCAATCTTTATTGATTGATGTCAGACGGGAGCCGCTGACAGTTTTAGGAGCCCATATTTCTTGTCTTCAATCACTGCTTGTCTCAAATTATCGGTAAATATTTATATTATTCACTGTAGATTTCAAATATACATAAAACAAATATCACTTCAGTTTTTTTACAGTTCAAATTCAACGTGTATCAACATTTCTTTTTTGTTTTTAAAACAAATATTGAAACCATAAAAATAAAATAACATGACAAATTGATAATTAAAGAAAGAAAATGTGGTAATTACTGTATATATTATTGCTAATGAGCCTACCATTGTATCAAATATACTTTAAGTACATAATAATAATAATAATTATAATAATAATAATAATTATAATTATAATAATGAGTAAATGAAAATATAAAATATAAGTAATAATATACATTC